>JAJHUR010119471.1:15100-25225 GCA_027495735.1 Lutjanus campechanus
CTTACCCCCCGTGACAGGCCGGGAAGCCGGTGACCCGTCACACACTGTACATTGTCCATGACACTGACCAAGCACTGCAGGCTGCAGACGGCCTGAAATCAATGACCCCGTGTTTAAATTATGATCAACAGCACACCGGTAATCTATCCTTAAAGCACAGTCAGAAATCAATACAGTCTCTCAACACAAATGACTCATGGGACTGAAATGAGAAAACCACGGGAGAAAGATCTTGGTAATATTAGTGGAATCTGAAGTGTACACATAAAATGACAGACTCTCCCTTCCTGTCGGTGAACCTCGGGCAAAATCAGCCAGGCAGAAGACACAGCCCGTGGGTGTGTGCACGCGCTTGATCTTAACAAAACTGCGTGCAGTATGTGGTGGTGCTGGTGGTAGGCCTTTTCCAGAGGAACTACAGTGACACAGACAAAAGATTCGTGGTGAGACACCACACAAGGGAAAAAAAGGAACTGCTTAGTTTGACAGGGTGTTCATAAGACTCGGACTGTCATAACCTGTCATCAACATGAAGTATTTATGAATGTTTAATGACGAGGGTGACCAGACAACCTGAAAAATTCAGGACAGTCCTGAATCACAAGCAGCTGTCATGAATCCTGTCCCGTTTATAGGCATGGTAGGCACCGCACAGATACATTTTATCAAATAAAGTGAATTTTATGTAATAGATAATGATTTACATACTGTTAGATACAATGCGTTCCTAGTGTCTCTCTTTCCAAATGACAAACATTTGACATCGTAAACAAAAATATTTTTCAGCTCTGTGTTTTGACTCTGAAGGTCCCACGCCCACCGTGACCACCCCCATCCCCAATTCCCTTGTCCCAAATTCACCAGTTGTCATCTGGTCACCTTATTAATGACTGTTGTCATTAAGTTTCCTTTGGTCACTTATGTTAGGGTTAAGGTTAAATGACATAATTGACTAAACCATACTTAATGACAACAGTCATAAACATTCATAGGCTCCCTCATGATAGTGACAGGTGTCATGACAGTGTAATGACAGTCTTATGCACACTCCTTCAAAAGTACTGAAGCATGACGCTAAACAGTTTCTATAAGTCTGATAATGTCAAGTTGTCATGACAAAGGTATTGATAGGTTATGTCATCTTGTTTAACATCAAATTGTCATAACAAAGACCTTTTTTGACACAAAGACATTTTAGTCTTAGTTAATGTCAGGCTGTTGTGACAAAGGCATCTCAAACGGTGTCAACTTTGCATTAAAAATTATATAATTGACTAAGTGACACTTAATGACAACCGTCATAAACATTCATGAAGACTCCTTCATGATAATGAGAGGTGTCATGACAAAGACCCTCTTGACCTAGTGTCAAAGTTGTCATAACAATGACATTGGCTTGTTTAATGTCAAGTTGTCATAACAAAGACAGAACAATTACATCTCAAACAGTGTCAACTTTGCATTAAAACTGACATAAATGACCAAATGACACTTAATGACAACAGTCATAAACATTCATAAAGACTTTGTCATGTTCATGACAGTTGTCATGGCGTGGTTATGACAGGGTAATGACAGTCTTATGCACACCCCTAAAATAAAGTGTTACCTAAAAAATGAAAGTCACTATCCTGAGGCTCATCATGTACATGAAAATATCAAAAGCGGCACAAACAGATCAGATGGCATACACCCCCAAGTTGAAGATTCCTTCCTCTCTAAGATTTAGCTCCTTATCCGAATAGGAGAAATTGAGTATTACTGTATTACACGTCATGGCGAATTTGGTTTTATTTCCAACAAAAAACTTTATTAAAGGTCCATGTGGAGTAATACAGATATATTACTATTTTTTTTTACCCACCACCTTTTTGGCTCATCACTTTCTCTCAGCAGCCTCATCTCAGAACACAAATAAAAAGAAATAAAAACAATGACATCCATTTGTGCCGCTGGAATAATTACATTTTCTTGGGTAGTATTAGCAGACAAGGAGGCAAACACAAACACACACACACACACTAACTCGCATCCACACACATCAAATCATCACTCCCCCAAAAAACAAGGAAATTATCTTCCATTGTTGATTCATTTTGTATCTACTGTGTTTGCATAAAAACAAGTCACATCTGTCATTGTGTTCAACAGCCCAAATCTGACAGCGGCATCACGAAGAAAGATATTTCTGAAGTATAAAAGTGAGTGTTTCTATATAATCTTTAAGCTTTTGTATCCATGTGCAGACACGGTACCAAGAACAACTGAGACTCCTCGTTTATTCTTTTGTTCATCAAAGTGAAGTCTGACCAAAAGTAGACGTTTTTCTGTGACAGTATGTTGCTATTTTTGTTACACAAAAATCAAACTGATGCTATCAACCAGGGAATCTAGAATTACCAGCCCATACCCTAGTTTCTTTTCACATTTTAAATACCACAATGCTCTTTTCTCCTGTCTTACCCAAGCAACCCTGTCCTGTCTCCAACCTGTGCAAAATGCTGCAGCCAGGCTGTTAACTCAAACCGTACTGTAGACACACATTCCTACATTGGCATAGACGAGCATTCACCATAGATGATACATGGTCTTGCCCCTTCATACATTTCAAAACTTTTGCATCCTCATTCCATTTCTGGGCCACTCAGGCCAAGGTCTCATATTTATGTCCTTTACCCAGGACTCGAGTCAGGTCAGGTCTATATTGTATTCAGTGTAATTGGGTCTGGGTAGGGTCCTGTTTGTTACCGCAGGTTTTTGGTCTGAGTGTCAGCATGTCTAACAGCCGAGTGGATCCGAGAGGACCATGTTGCGTCATAACTCTCATAAGAAATACATTTGTTTTTTGACATGAAAACGATAGTGTGTATTGATTTTTAGGACATGCTTTACTGCCAGTTTATTTGTGGAGCATCTTGCTGCTGTCAGTGTTGGTGTCGTTACTCTATATAGCTCTTTTTTTTTGGTTGACCACATATTTTCTTTTTTTTTTAGAAATTATGCATTTATGCATGTCAGATTAGAGTAAGATTGCTTCTGTTCTGTGTCAGTTTTGGTCAAAAATTTTATACCCACCAAGATTTCCTAAGACTTCAGCTTGGATCTCTTGAATTACGACAGTGATATTAAATCAATGATCCAAATAATTGTAACATCAGAGGTCTTATTTGCTTTTATGTTTGCTTCGGCATCATAAGCTTCAGCTCACTAATTTAATTCAACACAGTAAAGACAACAGGTTACAAAGCCCTGCTGTCATTTTGCAAAATGAATATGTGAAAATTAGATGGTTGGTGTGAAGTCAGGCTTTGTCAGGTTCTTTGTGTTCGATAAGTGTGTGCAACGGTGGGTTACAGAAGCCTCAGCCCGCCTCCCCACACCTTGGGAAAGGGCCTCTGTTTAAAGTCACTGTTAAAATTTATTGCTGGAAGGTAAAACAACTGACTAGATGTAAAACAACTACAGGGAGACGCAAAAAAAAAACACAGAAATGTGAAAAGACCACAAAGGGATGCAAACGAAGCACAAACCACGAGGAGACATAAAATGCTGCAAGATGCAAAAAGTACAAAATGACTACAGAGAGATGCACTGAAATGACTGAAAAGAAGCAAGACAAGAGACACAGAATTAAGACAGGGGACCCCAAAATCTACAAAAATGATGACGCTAAATGACTACAGAGAATGATAGAACTACAGAAATGACTGCAATGCAAATTGTGCACAAAATATGCACAATGGCTAGAAAGAGACATAAAATGTGCACAAAAAAGATGCACAAAATGACATGCAATCACTACTGAAGGATGCAACAATCATACAGCAATAAAAAGTCACAACAAAGAGACACAAAACAAACCACAAGGATGTTCAAAACAATAACAACGTGATGCAAAACAACTGCAAGGAGACACAAAACAACCACAGGCAGATTCCAAATTACTACAAAGACACGAAATAAGCACAATGATATTCAAAACAACTAAAAAGAGATGCAGAATGACTACAAAGAGACACTAAATAACTTCAAAAAGATGGAACGATCATACATCGATGTAAAGTCACAACAAAGAGACACAAAACAACCACAGGGAGATTCAAAACAACTACAAAGAGACACTTCAAAAAACTCTCATATAGTGATGCCAAGTCATAACAAAGAGATGCAAAATAACTACAAAAAGACACAAAGCAACTATGAAGTCGCAGAAAATAGCTACAAAGAAACACAAAATGACTACAAAGAGACAGAAAGTGGACAACTGCATGACTTATAGTCTTTTTGTGTCTTTTTCAGTCTGGATGTCTTGCTTCTCTTGTACATCTGCGCCCATTCTAACATAATTTGTGAGTGACAGTGTGAATGTATGCTTGCATGTATGTACAGGATTTACATTTGAGCTGTGTGTGTGTTTCTCCTTCATTCACAACATTTTCATTCATGCCAGTCATTTTTTTTTCAATACCTGCTAATTGGCATCAGGCTCATGGAGGGGTGGGGGGTATCTCAGCAGGAGCTCAGTGGAAGGCAGGTTAACCAGACAGTTGCTGGTTTGTGTACATATGTTGCTCTAAAATAACTGGAATCTCACACTGAACATGCTGCAGGACCTGTATTTACACAGTTAATTGTATTTCCATGGGTTTATTTGCTATTGTAGTTTTTACGGCTAAGAAGAGGATTCTGCTAAACCCTTTTGTAAACACTGTCTTGCAAAAGAGACCTACATGTACACATAGAAAAACATATGACAGAATACTGCCCACTTCAAATTTCACCGAATAAATTATACATTGCTGACTGTACCGGCATGGGTTTTCTTGCATTGTAAATTAATTGCAAACCATCTACATGCTAAAGAATATGTATTTCCTTTTATCCAGCTCTGCACAACAGAGAGCTACATGATTAATTCTGTGGGGATTACAGAATAATACTGAGGTATAAATTTATTTCTTATCTGGCTAAATTAATTTAAGTGGTTAATAGCACATAATACACGCGCTAACGCCTTCTTACAATTTCTACACTTTCTTCTGTTGCTAATGCTAACCCAGCGGTCATTATCTTTTAACACCACGCAGTATTTCAGCTTTAATAGGCTCTGTGCTCTTAACACTCACTAAATGATAACACTTAAAGATGCTAAATCAGCATATATTGCATATTTAACAGTCCAATAATGTGGGCAAAATTATTCTTACTAATCCTAGAGCTCAACTGGTGTGAACATGCTGCACAAAGAAGAGAGCAGGGAAGGTAACAGTGTCTTTAGGGCTTTTCACACTTGGATTTCTTAGCTCTTGGCTGGCCTGAACCCAGATCCATTCATGGCTTTTTGAAATATCCTGCTAACAAACAAAGGTTGGAATTAGTTCTGCTGGTGATGTATATCTAACGTCAGGACAACACTACTATATATATATATATAGTGGAAGGAGTCTCCAGGTCTGAAAAGTTTTTGCTAATTATTTTTTTTCTGATTGTTACTGTACTTAAGAAGAGTTTTCAGGTATCTGTGCTTTATTTTTCTTACTTTTACTCCTTACATTTGAACACAAGTATCTGTACTTTCTGCTCCTTACATTTTCAAAACAGGTTCATGACTTTATTTTGAAGCATTTGAGGGGAATCATTGATTACTTTTATTTTGCATCATTGCACACCGTCCTCACAACATCAAGACTGATTTCAGCAGATGGGACAATGACACACAGAGGAGAAGTTTCCTTAGTGTATCCATCCGTGCATATCACACACGACAGATAGAGCAAGACGAAAACAAGACAAAAAAGATGTAATGGCTTAAAAGACGTTACAAGACAAAAAACACATAACAAGACGTAAAACAAGGTCAAAGACATGACGTTACAAGACAAAAAAGATGACAGAAAAGACATATGACAAATAATACATAACAAGACAAAAACAATGTAACAAGCAGTGGTGGAAAGAGTACTGAAAATCTGAACTTAAGTACAAGTACTGGTACATTACTAAAATAAAAGTAAAAATACTTTTATTATTTCATAACTTTTTTTTTTTACTGCTGATGGGGTTTCTGTTTCTCCAAAGCTTCATTCTTAAATCTGTTTTATTCTCTTTTTTTCTTTTGTCTTTTTTAAATTTTGAAGATTCCTTATTCAACAAATGGCTCCACCAGACAAAACAATGTCGCATGAGGTGCAATTACTGCTATTTTTATACTATTCATTAGTACATTCTTAATGACTAAAAGTCTTAACAGATTAATGATTAATCATGAAAATCCTGATTCCAAAACTGTGCTGTGCAGTTTTTCATTGTTTTTCATCCATGACTGATTGTTCTGATCAGATCACCTTATTGATCACAAACATGTAGATGAAAGGTTTGGATATTAATTCAACTTGTACTCAGTACTCAATAATGATTTTAAAAGTAACTAAATACATTACATGGTTCAATGCATACTTAAGTACAAGTCAAAGTACAGACTTGAAAATCCACTCATGAAAGTACTAGTAAAAAAAACTAATTAATTACAGTAATTTGAGTATTTGTAATCAGTTACTTGAGTCTTTGGTAACAAGACAAAAAACAAGGTAAAAGACGTGATATAAGAAGATGAAACAGACATAATAATGGAAAAAGATGTGAAAGGCATAAAACAAAAAATACGTAATGACTTAAAAGATGTAACAAGACAAAAACATTGAGCCTCATGCAAGGACTGCTCGTATGAACAGATTTGTTATCCAAACCGAAGTTTTTCAACAGTGACTGTATATTTCATCAGTTTGAAGTCATTTTTATACTTTGAGTACATTTCCGAGCCTGTACTTTTTCATTTTTACCTGAGTAAAGAAGTTGAATCAGTCTGTTGTTACACAGGTATCTGTACTTCTGCTTGAGTAAAGAAAACATGTACTTTTGCCACCTCTGCTTGTTTTCTGCTGACTCAAGATGGTAGTACTCGTTCAGCACAAACAGTATCTACCTTTGGATGCTCACCACCATACACACAATCCCATGGGTGGTCATTAGGAAGCTGCACGGTCCAATCCTAAAGGCTTTTTCAAATGTTTCCACCCTCTGTTCAGAGTTCACAATGACAATGTTTAAAACGTGAATAGTATTACAAAGGTACACTTGGTAGGGGTTTCTGCATTAAACAGCCAGGGAACTTATTCCAAGTGAGGAAGAAGTGGGATACTTGTTGTATATTCAGCAGCCATTTCAGCACGGAACGTAAACAATTTCAGCTTGGTAAACAAGATTCAGTGCAAGACGTGGCAGCTCCATTATTGGTATTTTATGGAGCTCGGCAACAGGTGTGTTTGTCCAAATTAATTATGAATTGGCAGTGAAGCTGTGGTTGTTACCAACACATGTTTTACTGTTATAGCTGATGCTTGGGCAGATGTGTAACATTAAACAGCTTGAAGGCATCATTAAATGAACATATCTCTCTCCCTCTGCCTGAGACACGCACAGTGAAATACAGGCCTTGTTTTGTCATTCATGAGGTAATTGTATTGAATGATTCGCTGCATTACAGCCATGAGCTGGTCTTCTTCCTTAGGTGTATTGATACCCCCATCAGTGCTCAGCACAAACAAGCTTTCTTATTTGTTTACGTGTAACAATGGTCCTTGACACTGGCTGTGAATGGCCTCATTGATCTTTCTCCGGGTGTCCACTGACTCCATGCTGATGACTTTGATGCCCTTCCTAGTCAACGGCGTGATTGTTCTTGGTTTAAAACCATCCTTGAACCAAAGCACTAGTTACGATCTCTATATACAACCTCTCGTCAATGTGATGACACCAGAGCCAGGTCAGTTCGCTGCATGAAGATATCAAGATGTGGTTGAAAGCTCATAAGTTGACGCTAATACTTTGACCTTAGATTATTTTACAGTGAATGGAAGGTACTGTACTGAGTTGGGGAAGGGCCTTTCTGTGTGGAGTTTGCATGTTGTCCGCATGGGTTCTCTCCAGGTCCTCTCACAGTCCAAAAACATGCGAGTTAACATGCTGGTGACTCTAAATTGCCCATAGAGGTGGATGTGAACGTGAATGGTTTTCTGTCTCTGTGTGTCAGCCCTGTGATGAACTGGAGACTTGTCCAGGGTGCACCCTGCCTCTCACCCAGTGTCAGCTGGGATAGGCTCCAGCCCCCCAGCCACCCTTCAAGGATGAGCGGTCATGGACAGTGAATGAATGAATGATGCCAGCTTCCATGTGCCTGATGTTTTCAACCCTTTTCCTCCAGTTTAACACTGATAAATTATGTAATGATGTGTAATGAAGTATTTTTTTTTCTCTTCAGGATATTGTTACTAACAAAAAACAACAGTCGAGGGTAGGAAGACGAAAACATAATCGTGGCTGCATTTGCTGCTGATTTCAAGTCAACTTTTGAGGCCTTTAAAGCTTGAATAGCTATTAGAATCGACCTAGACTCATGTTCATAGGCTTTGTTTGTTTTTTGGACTCTGTGAAGGGATGTAGCATGAGGCAAAATGTCGATTCAATCATCTGCACTTGTATAGCGCATTTCTGTTGTGGTGTTTTTGCCTTTAATTCTCCCATTCACACACATTCATGGCAGCAGCTAACATGCAAGACACTGGCCTTCCCATCAAGACCAATTTACTGTTCACTGTCTTGGTCAAGACCACTTCAGAATGTGAGCATGAGGAGCCAATCGATCCCCCAATTCTCTGATTGATGGACACCCAACTCTACCTACTAACCCATAGCCGCCCATTGGTAGACCTGAGTCCACTGATGGCCCTTTACGTTAACTAACCCAAAGTTAGGTCTGCAAGCTGGAACTGGAAGTTGGCTCCACTTTGGTGGAAAAAGTCGTCTCTGACTGGATTCCTCTTTAAGATGCTTGTCAAACTCTTCAGAGAACATTTTCTTCAATGTCCTCAGAAATTAGTCCGGCCTACTGCATGGCAGTTCCAAAGCGTGGTCCCAATAAGATTGTGTCCAGCTCTGGGACATCTTTGTAGGTACCAGATTGAAGACTTAATGATTCAAGAGGCATGCAAACATGGGATACTGGAATATGGTGCTCACTTTGTGCTCCTTAAGTAAGAACTTAAGCCATCCCCTCTGTATCTTCAGGGACACACATTGAAGGTTAGTTGTATGAATCAAGGATATGTTGAGGGTTATCAACACTAAAACCCTGGACACTGACGAAATGATGTGACTGTCCCTGGACCGTCTAAGCCAGGGATGCCAGGGTGAAATTGGTCAGGGGGCCAGATTTTTTTCAAGTGAGACCTCAGCGGGCCGAATTACACTTTCGAACTGAAAAGACCAAACACTGACTCAACATCACTGTTTGAAATTATTCATTAAGGCCTACACATCAAAAAGAAATTGCATTGGCACCACAATAGCCTCACAATGAGGCCTACAATTAGATAGACGCCTAAAGCAAGTTACAGTAACCTCTGAAAACGTAACATTGTCCTATCCATGCTAGGACTGTCAGAATTGCTCAAAAATGACGTTCGAATATTCCCTCTAAAAAACACATATATTCAAACTGTTTGTCTCCCGCTCCGTGCTCAAAGTCACACTGGGCAGCTCCGCAGACGCATATTATTCTGTATATATATATTATTCTGCCCTTGCAATACGACGTCAGCTTTGTACAGCTAGACAGATAGTTAACATCAATGAAGAAGGGAAACTCCAGAAGTTTTGTTGAGGATTGATGTTTTATCTTTTGTTCTCTTTTCTTCCTCAGTTTTATTTCTTAAGTTTTTCACCATTAGTTATGTAGACTGAAATAAACAGAAAATAAACATTACAAAAGTGTAACGTCTGTAATGTCTTTTACACCATAAAATATGAAGTTACACATTTACACAATAAACTACAGATACTCTTAATGTATAGAAATTAAATAAACATCTGCAGTATAATAGAACTCACTGCTACACCGTTATCAGTATGAATCAACAAATCCACTATCAGTCTGAGGCGTAGCGCCGAGGCCCCCTGCTGGGCAGGTTAAATATTACGTCGGTAAAACAACAGAAATTTACCGCGAGTGTAACTTATGAAAACCGATAGTTCCAAACGTAATAAAATGCACTATTAAAGTGAACATGT
>JAJHUR010119473.1:0-17086 GCA_027495735.1 Lutjanus campechanus
TAGCAGACCATGATATTTGCATTTTATACTGGTCAAATAGCACATGTCAATGAGCCATCTATAATTGAATTATGAATGTGCCAATACCAGGCAGGAAAACCAGCCAAGTAGTGGAAGCCAGTGGCTTTATGTAAATCTCTGAATACACTCACATTTGAATGATACAGTGGTGTTTTGCATGAATTCTGAAGCGCTGTTGTTAATCTCAGAAGAAAAGACTCTCGTCCATGGTAAAATATACTGTCTCGTAGCATTGGTGCTAAAACTGGAGGGTTTACATAGTGGAATTAAACAGTGCTTCATCTTCCACATTTTCTGTAGGATCCTACAGCTCACAGAAAGATAACTCTCACAGCTACAACTCCCACACTTTATTCAAAGCAAAGCTTTCTCCAAGGAAGCCACAAACCTTGTTTTCAAACTCATGTCAGAGGTTTGGTGTTAAAGGCTTTTTTTTTTCAAGAACCTTGCCTGAAAGACTATTATTTTTTATCTTCTCAGTTCAGGGAGCACATTATGACTCGGAGAAGAGTCAGTGAAAGTACAAGCTGACTTATAATGGAACTACAACCCATGACTAATACCCACAGGCTGCAAAACTTTTAAAGCCCCTGCCATGCTAATGTAAAATAGCTTCATTGGTCAGAAACCCACAGTTTTTAGCCATGCACATGTTCTAGCCCCATGTTCCAGCCCTAAGCTTAAATGATGGATTAAGTCCTTTTACACTTACTGGCATGAGGAACAATAGCGGGACAGTGCTGACACTTTTCATCTGCATGTTAAGACAAGCTTGTCTATGAATGTTAAACACAAATTATGCATTAAAATTAATTTTCTTTTATCCTGTGTAAAATTCCCCATTGCATGCAAAACATTTTTTGGGGGTAAAACAGTCTTTACCTCTGCAATACAGGTTTAAGAAGCTAAAGTTGTTAATGTACAGTATATACTGTATGTTTCCTATTTCAGGGTTCAATGTTACTGGGGTTTTTTTTCACAGAGTGGGTCAGAAATCTTCTTCCTTAAACTCAATTTTAACTTGCCCCTGTACCAATTGCTTAATTTATTAGTGGTTAGTGGTGAGGCTATTAGTCCTCTGCAGTGACCGCCGGTTCAGTTCCCTTTTCTTGTAGCAGCTTTAATGTCTTGAGTGGTCAGTCCAAAACCCAAAGATATTCAGTTTAATATGATAATAAACAGAGAAAAGCAGGTTATCTCAATATTTGAAAGGTTGAAAACAGCATTTTATACCATTTTTACTTGAAAAATGACTTTAATAATTAATCAATGATAAAAAATAGTTTAATATTTAATTATTTTTTACCGCTTGCTCGGACAGATGAACTGCTAGATTTACTAGCCTCACAGGCTAGTAAATCTAGCAGATTGCCGGGCAAGCAGGCAATCCTTAATGTTGAGTCCCCTATAGACCAATCTTGTAACCAACGGCCAATGTTTCTGGGCTTCCCGTGTAGCCAGCTGATATTTGGATAACGGATAACAGATATCCGAGCCAAATATATATTATTAGCAACTTGAGACGTGAGAATGAAGTTGGAGGTTAATCTCTATAAACAGAGGAACAGATGTCTGCATATGAATGCAGATAAATAAAAAAAGTTCATAAAAATCTAAATCATTGTACGATGATAGCAGAGCCTGAGACAGCAATTTGGTCAATGTGTTCACTGGCCAGAGCCAGTTTAAATGTGCAATATGTAAGTTCTGTTCAAACAATAACAAAAGACGTAGTTTTATGACACCTAAAGCAGTGTGTGATCATTATTAAACTCTGTAATTTTTGCCATATTCCCATAGACTATTCGAACAATGCAGAGACTACTCCTTTCAATTGTAATCTCATTATGGAATAAATTTTTGCTGTACACTACTGGTCTACTGTGCAGTAAATATAAGACTTGTTCTTACCCATGCTACGGCCATGATGCCCAGAGCAAACAGGCTGGGTCCCAGCAGGTTCCACAGACCGTGACGGTCTAACTGCAGAGCCATGGACAGAGACATAGCCCCCAGCAGATACAGCACCTTGACAAAAAACACATGGATCAATAACAGCCCCCCATAAATACTGCTGACATGGTTACATCCACTGTAAATAAAAGGATGTCTGTGTGGTCATGAAGCAGCACATCGCTGCTTTTGGGGAAAAAAAATACTGCCAATTTTCTCCTAACATGCATAAAAAACGATAACTAAAGCTTTGCAGTTGCATCAGTAATCATGGATCCACAGTTACTAAAACACCAGGAGTGTTTGTAGAACTATGTTTTAATTATTTCTGCACCTGTGTCCTGTTTTTGGATGTGAGAGTTCTACTTTTCCAAACACAGCTGGTACATTCATGGAGGTCTAGTGGAGATATGCCTCACTGAAAAATAGTGTTGTGGGTAGAAGCCCGTTCAGTAAAGTGACGAAATATTGATAGTAATGTGAAGAAGAATTGAAATATCAGTTTATTATGTAAACATGGAAAAGAAAATAGCCATCGAAAAGAACAAATTAACTCAATTTGAAATCACACTTTTCACACTTTTGATTCAAATTAATGTACTGCTGTGAGTTCACTCAAATCATAAAATTAAGTTTTGAAAGAAAACTGATCAGCATATTAGCAGACTTCCTAGCAGGAAATGGTGGTTAAACATGGCGGCCTCCATGGAGGAGACCTGTGCCCTCTGTATATATGAATGGCTTTTTCTAAGGTAACATAAACACAACTATTTTATTTTTTCCTGTGATTATACACTAATGAAAACAGATTTATGAATATTATATTCCATATCTGCCGATAAATCCCTGTAAATCTTACACACTGGACCTTTAATGTTAAAGCTTAAGATATTGTCAACAATTCCTATAAAAAGATGAACAGCAGCTATAAATTGATCCTACTAAAATATATTGCCTGTGTAACCATGCTCTGATACAGCTTATCACTTTGTGCCATATAGACCTATTAAAAACCCACACTGTTGCTCTGGGTGACATTTTCCTTCATTATCATGAACACACACTGTAGTTTATTTTGACTCAATCTGACAAACGGCAGCCTAGTGCAGTAAAAGGAGCAGCAAATGTGTTTTAATTCGTGGATGAAAATATTCCTCAACATATGCACTATAAATATAAATAAATAATGTAAAACTATAGTACAGTGCCCAGTTGTTTAGGAGATTTTTTTAAATAAAAAACATCCACCACAGTACCACAGAAAGTGCAGGGAAGTCAGAAAGTACTGAGAAGTGTTTTAACCCATTTCTCATTTGCTCTTTTCATGGGATTTGTTAACAATAAGAAAAAGGCTTTCATACACAGCATGCAAATGTGTGTAAAAGGCTGCCATTATGTAAAAATCAGTGGGAGTGTGGTCAGTGCAGACAATAACTGCATCTCCTGAGTTCTGTTGAAGTAAAAATGATACACCGACTGAGCCTCCTCTCCATGAGTGAGACCCACAATATAACAATGAAAACAAAACACTCACTATGGAGGCCAGTGCTATAAATAAAACCAGTTTAACTTTTTTTTTTCCTCAAGCTCACAATTTGACATAAAGCCCCGGGATATAAAAGAGATAAAGCGAGAGGGAAAAAATCAATACGCTGTGCTACACATGCTTTGGGAGAACTTAAGCCTGTCCAGGATGCCTGAGGTCTGCACTCTACTGCCTGCCAGGGAACGGGAGGAGAAATTGGGGGATTTCGGAGCAGGCAATGGGTGACCCGTCTGCAGGAGAACAGGACTAATTGGCACAGAGCAAGGAGGAGAGGATCAGCGTGGTGCAGCCCGAGGACGCTGTGCAGCAACAGTCATCAGTCATACTGCACCGCCGGATCATCCAGCAGCACCCAAACATGCATGTATACATGTATTATATGCAGGCATGAACGCGTGGACGCTCACAGGCAGGGGTTTTGCTGTAATGAGTCTTTATCTGTCACTGTGACGGACGAGCTTGTAGGAATTCTGGTAGGAGGTCTATTTTTAACTTCCACGCATATTTTCCTTCTTATCAAGATACAGTAATAAAGACTTATTCTGTACTTGTCCATGTGTGGATTACAACATCCCAACAGCAGCGCCACAAGGGCTGTCCTGAACAAACATGTTTAAAAGTCACTGAATATTTTCAATAATTTGACTATGGACGTTCATTCTTGACTTTTGAGAACAGCAGGTGGTGAAGAATGTCAACACAACGGTCTGCTTAATAGCTGTCAGTGCTCTCAAACAAATCTCATGGTCATTTGCTAAATACAGTACAAGACCTTGGTGCTTCACCATATTAAAATGACTAATTAATCCATGTTGAGACATTATGTTTCTGCATTCTGACATGTGTTTTCACAGCTCCGCGCTCTGATTTTATAGGTCTGCGCACTGTGTTCATCCACTGTTTACTCAGTTTCATGCAACATTAAGGTGGCTATTACAATTTTCTACCTGCACTGTTGATTGTTTGTCCATCTAATGATGAAGTGAACCCTTTGACTGACTATTATACACAACTGTGTTATCTTATGCATAATTTGAATAATAGACCAACTTCCACACACAAGTTAGTCTTTCCTTCTGCCAGTAAGGGCTTTCTAACACACATGGTTAATAGTCAATTTGAACCCAAATGTAACTGTAACAGATAATAATTACTACCACTATGCATTTTGTAATTTAATTACATGATACATGTAAATAGTTATTCTCCAGCACTGCTAGTATCCTATTAGACATTTGTGTGAATTTTTGTGATATGTAGCATATGAATTGTTGAGTTGTGCCCAACTTTGACCATTGTTGTGCATTGGACACAGTTTTTCTGTGCAGCAGACATTTCAGGTGTGTTCACTTTCACTTTTAGAGGTTAAAATAATCTGGTTAAAATGTTCTGATCCTCTGAACGCCTGAGTGTTTCTTATCTCGTTGCACCCAGAACTCAGCGGTCACTGTGGTGACAATGTCATCATAACTGCTCAATAAAAGAGGGTCAAAACTATGAAGATGAGATCCAAGATGTAATAAAACATAAATATCCTTTAAATGTATTATGTGATTCTGATGCAGTAACCTTCAACAAATCTCCTGAAGCTCTTTCTATATGTGAACCTGCTAAAATGTGCTTGCAAGATATTCTGCTGACATGTTTGTGAGGCGGTTTAGACCTTTGAAGGTCCAAAAGTCTCACACACACACACACACACGCACATGCACACGCACACGCACACGCACACACACACACACACACACACACACACACACACACACACACACAATCAGGTGCTCCGGGGTCCTTCACCCTCTGCTGCTGCTGTGGTCATGGACATAAACAAACAAACAAACAAACACACACAAACAAACAAACACGCACACTGTCTGGTACACAAACACACACAGTTCCACTTGCCAGTCCTGACATGTGCGATTTGATTAGTGACTGTGTACTGCAGCGCTCAGCAAAAATGAAAACTCTAGAGGACAGCAGATGTTCGTATACTCTCCCTCCCTCCCACTACTCCACCCCCTCTACCCCTCCCCCAGCTCTCTGTCTCATTTATGGACATGGACACACACACTTTCACACACACACACACACACATACGCACACATACACACAGACGTTCCCTGAGACTGCTCCATCTTGGTGTGCAGCCAGGGAGTGACCCAGGGAGAAGGTGCACCTGTTAGTGTTTACTGTTATCCACTGCAATATGTCAACAACCAGAGGATTTAGCACCACGCGTCGCCGATTCTAACACATTGATCTTTTAATTTATAACTAAAAATTGAGGCATATGCGGCACTCGTTTATAGCTCTCCTTCACAGCTCCACAGCTCTACTCCTCAGTCCTCAAATCCCTCTGCGCTTTAGGGCTTATCTCAAGTCGTCCACCACTAACACGGAGCTCTCAGCTTAGGTGCTGCCAGACTGCAACACATGGCAGTGGACACGCGTTATGGTCAGAAGATGTCTGGTTCCAGACGACTGAATCACTGTCCACATCGAACAGTTTGTCAAGCAAATCAAAGAGGTCTGGAGTTACTCTTGCGAATGACTGCTTCTTCATTTAGAGACACAAACGAGCCAGTCAGAGAGTTTGTGGTGACGTCGGCTGCGCTCCACGTGGCTGCGCCAATGTGCCAGCAGGAAAGACAGGGAACCCTGCTAAAAATTGAGTGCAGTACACTACAATAAGACAGGCAGTGAAGATGCTTCGGTAAACATGAATCTTTTCACAGCCTTTGAGCACTGGCAGTACAGTGAAGTACACTGTAAAACAAAGAGTTGAGAAAAATCTGAATTTCAGGGCAACTGACTTCACAAAACTTTTGAGTTTCACGTAAACTCAAACTCTTACGTTTGAAAAACACTAATCAAACAAATAAACTAGAACACGCTTTCCCAGTCTACACTCTTTAGTTGCAATAGTTGCTTTGAGTTTAAGAAACCCCCAAAAATCTGTATTTAAAAAATTGTTCACAATGAGCTGTGAACCAAGTTTAGCATTATCTGGGTACTTTAAAATGAAACTAAATTGGTTGCAATTGAAAATATTAAACCGAAAACCATTATTCCCTTTCTCTTTGATGAATTTATTATTATTTATTTCAAGAAGGACAGTAAATCAGCTCAACAAACCTTGATTTGCCAACGTCTCCCGTCATGGGCTAGATTTTCTAAAGCCTGAAAACAGAGCCAAGAGGAGGTGCAGAAGTCTAGTTTGCTCTCAGACTGCTTACATTATGCTTAAAGGTTATTAAGGAACCTCTGCCCAGTGATGGTAAAAAATAAACTGCCTACCCCAGCTTTAATGATGCCATTCGTACATGTGCATATATATTTCCTATGTGTTGCACAGTTGCACTGATTCAGGTTGGCATGTGCTGTTCTGTATAGAGAATTAATAGAGAGCACAAACCAGCACTGTGTCACATTTTGAGTGCACTCATTATTAATCTGTGTCAGATGGTGCATTCAAGTAGGGTCATGTGTACCAACCTACTAAAAAAAGCTGATTTTAACAACCTACTGACATGTTAACAACTTGCAAGTGGAAATGAACTGACAGCTCACGGCTCCTACACTTTCTCATGACTTAATCCACTTGAATGCTGAGCATGTAATGTAGTGTACTCGACTTCCCACGTAGAGAATATGAGCTCACGCGTTTATTAAAAGTGGAAACAAAATGGCAGTTTTGGTTCCCCAAAATGAAAATTCAGTCATTATCTACTCACCCTCATGCCGATTGAAGGTTGGGTTTAGTTTTGTAGTCCACAAGAAAATAGCATTGCATAATCTCCCAAACAGTGGAAGTGAATGGTGACCAGTTTTCAAATGTAAAAAAAACAAGAAATTAAAAACAGAAAATCCTCCATACTGCTCGTCTGGTGTAAGCCAAGTCTCCTAAAACCCTAGCATGCCAAGTTGACTAAAATAATGTTATTTACACCATGGTTTTTAGCCTGAATCTTCGCTGTAAATCCTTAACTTGGAGCTATGCTCACATGCACATGCACAAACACACCGTCTGAACTGGGTGTGTGTGTTGTGACGGTGAGCAAACAGCATGTTGGGACTTAAGGGAGACTTGGATTATGCCAGCCAAGCAGTGTGGAGGCATTTTTTCCAGTTGTTTTTTACGTTTGAAAATTGGTCACCATTCACTTACAATGTTTGGGAGATTGTGCTACACTGTTTTCCTGTGAAAATCCAGCAGTGTTGTGTGGACCAACAAAGTAAACCTGACCCTCAGTCAGCATGAGGGTGAGTAGATGATGACTGAATTTTCATATTAGGACAAACTTCGCCTAGACTCACTGCTTGACTTTCTTTCAAGAATAAATAGTTAGAATGACAGTAGGTACCAACCTGTTTGATGATGGACTTTAGCCTGGCCATAGCAATGACAGTGACCCACACTGACATGAGCGACCCGAGGAAGTCACAGAACTGCAGGACGTCATACTCCATGATGCAAAAGACCACAATACCCGGCTGGTCACATGCATGGTAGAACTGTCAGAAAAGAGGGAAAGTGCAAGCAATGCAACGAACAATCAGAAAAAAAATCATTTCCATAAAAATTTAATTGAAAATGTACTCTTTGCTAATAGGCAGATGTGTGTTGAGTTTTTTCTTATCTCACAACAGCTAACTTGTGCACTTTTGCTACTGTAGATGAGCTGAATGTGGTCTGTTATGCTTGGCTGTTGGCCACTTTCAGACTAACTGACAAGTCTTTTTGATTTGGTCTAAATTTAGCTCAAAATTTCTTCCTCTTTGGGTTCGGCAAACTGTACGCTCCAATGGAGTATTGCTGCCCTTATTTATGACCTGATAACTTTCTGAAAACATCTTCTTTTGTGCTTGTGCTTTAATAATTTTTTACATTTCTAAAAGTTTTTAACAAAGTGATAGTAAATGTTAAAACTTAATTGTACTCCCATTTAATCAAATCTTTTTGGTGATGATATTTTCTTTCAGCAAATCAAGGGTACTGTGTGGTTTAGTGATTCTCACCAAAAACATTATATTTTAAGGTCTTAAGCGAGATTTAGACAAAACAAATCATGGGGGGTTTTGTTGGAAGGGGCATGTTGTTTAAGGTACAGGTGAGACATGAAATACAAACCAAGAATTCCAGGTGGACTTGACTGATGCATTTAAAGACTTATAACACTGTACAATGCCTTGTACAGTTGTACTACTAACAGACAGGATTTTTAAAAAAATCTAGAAAGTTGTTACATCGGCAACTATTTTTGTTTCTGTCATGATGAGTAGAAATACTACATATACAGATCAAAGTAATCTACCAATAATATGGAAAAATTGATATCGCAACACTTGTTTGTGGCTAAAATAGCCTCATAGTTGTTTCTCTCATATTACTCAAGTGTCAGTATTTTTCCATTTTGAAATTGTAAGCATTTGTTGCAGGGTCTGGAGGGAACTGGTTCAGACTAGTTTCACCGAACAGTTGTTTGCATGTACAGTACAAAGTATAACTGAGAGATAAACATGAGAATGTTGTGCCTGATAAGACTTAAAATGTATAAAAGTGTGACTGACGCTGTTCATGGCTGCTCATTCCTCCTCCAGCAGGGGAGTCCACATGCATGTGTATCTTTTAATTAAGACTTTGAAAGACATACTGCTGAAAAACTTGGTTCTTCTGCTCACTAAGATTGTAAGCAAAGAATTGCCACGACAATTTGGGGGCTCGTTCGGGATCCTTAACTTGGTCCCCTCTTGCTCTTTCTAACAGGATCGGATAAAGTGCACAGTCCCGGAGTCTCTGGGGTGACTGTAAGTGTGGGAATAAGAGTCCAATACAGGACCAAAAAACAATGAGAAGACAATGAGTTCTACACCAATATGTCTTTCAAGTGCGCTTGCATGGATTTGATTGGCCAACACAGTGCCCTTCTGGCTGACGTCATGTTGCAGTAGAAGTTGAGCCTGGTTCAACGTTTTTAGCCAGACCTCCCTGTTTTGGCATCCCTGCTATGCTGATGGACTGCCCCCATTCAAATGAATGCGAAGGCTGCATCTTTTTTTTTCACGCAGGGCCCCAGTCCATCTGACCGCAGCCTAATTAACATTTTGACTGCATATTCTTCATTAAACGTTTGCAAAGACTTTTTTTTTTTTAACTTAAATTGTTCAATGTGCAAGTTGCATCCACATTTGCTAATTTACAGTCTTCTTCTTCCTTGCCTTTATTGGTGTATTGCTATTGTTCTTTGTGTGTTATCACTGCCAACTGTGGGTAGGTAGAATAGCATGAAACCAGAGGCAGGAATACATCACCCACCTGATCATATAAGCAAAACATGCATTTGTTTCCTTACTCTATGGCACAGTTACTGGTGAAAATCTCTGTGGGGTACCTTTAACTTGGTAACCTGCGTTTATAATAAAACATGTATACTAATATCTATCACATTTTTTAGTTTGATTTAGCTGCAGATAAAGCAGTAATGCAGCTTTCCAGTTGTTTGTGCCTGTGTCAGATTCAAAAATATTTTATAGGTCATCTCTGTTTTATTTTTATAGAGTATAGATAGAATAAGCATCACTTTGTGTGGCAGTCACTCACAGTGGAGAAGAACATGGTGAAGATGTAGACTGAAGCCTCCAGTAGGTAGTGGCTTCGGATGGCGATAGCCACGGGAGGGACGAACATCAGGTTACTGAGACAGAGCAGCAGGGTGGAGAGCAGCTGGAAACTGTAGGAGTAGGCCTCCGAGTTGTCTGTGCATCCCCAGCCCTCCCAGCCTAACACACACACGCACACACACACAGTCAGTACTGTACTGAATGTTGATCTAAGAAAGTAGAGATCTAAGAGAGTCAAAAGCGTCTGTGTTTTCAGGCTTTGTAGGTCAGAAAAAACTCTGTGAAAGCGGTTTTCTGTCTTTCTTAAACTCTGAACAAACTTTAGGAAAGTCTAAAATCTCATGTCTGAATGGGTGAGAAGAAACTCGACTGCAGATGAATCAGTTTATTTCAAAATCTCCTCCCTTTAGAGTTTACAGTATCTCTTAAAATGGATAAAATATTTATCTCTCAACAAGATGAATGCTTCATCCTCTATCTGACACACACATTTCTCTTAGAAAAACAACCAGAAGCAGATACGTGTGAAGTTGTTTATCCTGCACAATACAGCCTCCCGGTGTGAACTCCATCCTATGTTAAAACAGGCCTGCTCTGCCACTTGAATTGGATCATTATCAAGTGGTGGATTGGATAAGACAGTGTGAATTAAATATTCGTGAGCGCTGTTGAATGGAGGGTTTGCAGTGTGAGACAGGCCAAGGGCAAGTACTGAATGCAAAAGCGCCTGCCAGGAAGCAGACACACACATATGAAGTATGACAATGAATTTAACTGAAGAGAAGCCGACTCTGATAAAAGAAGATCAAAGGCAGGATTTTAAAAAAGCCTCAGAGGACACGCTTTGTTTAGTTTCATAAGCTCATCTTTTATTGAAAAGCTGTTCGTAATTAAGAGCCTGTTTTATTGTCTTATCAAAACGGCTTATATTAGAAGATTAATACCAGTCCCGCTGGATGACTCGATGGACAGTGGCACATACACTTTTATCGCTGTATTGCCAGTTCAATTCTGGAGGACGACCTGTGCCTTCCCACCTTGCTCTCTGCCATTTTCTTGTCACTCTGCATAAAGTCTTCTCAAGCAAATTAGAAATTCTTTGCGGCAGTGATGACCCCATTTCCTCACAGAAAGTTTTATCTCATCTTGTCTGGGAAAAAGGCTTTTAACTGCTGAAGTCGCTTCCAATTATTTATTCATGGTCATGCTTTTTGCTAATTATTAATTGCAAATTAATAATTAAAGGAATTGTTGAGTATACACTATATTTATACAATTATTTATCCACTTTGTTTTGTTAAAAAGTGGCTTCCTCAAATGGGTTGAGTGAATGTGAATGCAATTTGAAAGTAAAGTGGACATAAAGAGACCGCCTGCTGTGAATTAAGTTCACATTCACATTCTGCACAAATTTAAGTCAACAAACAAAGAGCAATAAAGCTATCCATATGAGACACTGACATACATGCATTGTGTTGCAGTAGTTTTTTAAAGTAAATTCTTACCTGCTTTGCATTCACATGCAGCATAAAGGTAGTTGTTGGTGCGCAGAAGCTTGCACTGTCCATACGTGCCACAGTCATTGATGCATGGTGTCAGGTATGAGCGCATATACACCTCAGCGGTGATGTTGGTGCATGCCTCAAATCTGAAAAAGTCACAGACAGGCAGAACATTAGATTTAGGTGAGCATGACTAACATCACAGCAGCACCACTGGTGAATTTAGGCACTTTTTTTAACCGGGTACAGAGGTAGAAATTGCTTTTAAATGGATTTCAACTGACATATGGTGCACTCAAGTGAGACCCTTTAATTTGTGGGTAGTTGTTTGTAGCCAAATGGCTCGAGAGGTGGAAATGTTGGTCTGCACCACTTTGGTCCAGACTGAAAAATCTCAACTATTTTATCCAGACATTCATGTTACCCAGCCTAGGAATGCGAATGACATTTCCTCTAGTGGCACCACGAGGTTCAGATTTGTGTTTTTTGTTTGTGAGATGTCTCAACAACTGTAGGATAGACTGCCATTAAATTAGCTACATACATTCATGCCAATGGGGAATTCATTATTTGGGAATTTAGTTTTGTTCTGCAGTTGTTTGTGCTGGGGTGGTTGTTTTAGTTCTTAGTTTTTCAAATTGTGATTTTCTTTTATCTGTTGTTTAACAAAGTGTAAGATTTTGTTTTACAATAGCAGATTTTTTTTAATCAATGTAATCTGTGCATCAGTGGTGGCTTCCGCCCAGGGACTACAGATGAAAATGACCTTTTAGCTATATCTAGTACAATACCTTCATCACCATCATCATTTTAAAATCTCCAATTTGTCCAATACTTTAATTTTGACCAAAATTAATAGCATTCACACCAGCCCCAGTTGTATATTGCCTTCAGTTCTTATGGCACGTTTCCACCTACAGTATCTAGATCATTTAGTCCCAGGAACCACATTTTGAGTAACTACAAGGTTCCTTCTGCCCGTCGTTGTCTGCATGTCCATTGCAGCCTAAGAGCCACTAAGATTAGTCAAATTAGTTACAGCTGTTTTTGTAATTTTTGTGCATGACTATGACCATTTCCAATTTCTGCTGGATTTCATCCTCAGCAAATGCTTGATGAGGCCTGCCCTGGACTTTGTCTTTGTTTGCCCATTTATTATGCTTTCCTCTGTAACTCCATGCTGATGTGTTGAAGCACAATTAACAAATCTATGAAGATCCCCAAGCATCCAGGTCATGCTATACACTGGGAGCTGTCGGAGGCAGCTGGATTTTGCTTTAGGTTTTTCAAGATGTTTCACTTCTAATACAAGAGGCCTCTTTAGTTCTAACTGACTAATGGGGAGTTTCAGGTTTTTAACGTCTTGTTCCTAGCTTCCAGCCAAAACAATGAATGGGTGTGCAGGTGAAATAAAATACTGTTAGTATTTTAGAAAGAAAGATGTTAGAAATATTCAGCACTGTAAGCCCCAACCCCAAAGCAGGGACTTTTGGGGCGTAAAATAATGTCCCTACAGCTTAGGAATTTAGACCCTGGTTCCTCTAAAGCCACCTGATTATGGGGTAAAGTTCCTGCAGCGGAAACAAGGCATTAGTCTCGTTTTATGTCCTTTAGCACTATCATCACCATTGGAATCTGGAGATCACAAGGTCGTTTTAGGGTTGCTGGATGTCAGACAACTTTACTCTGTTGGGCTTGAGCAATCTCCAAATTCACAAAGCAATTACAAAAGTAATTTTCCACAAATGACGTCTGTGCTTTATGGACCAACGAGAAAGCTAGAGTTGATAGTTTAACCTTCATTAGGTCTCTCAATTAGAAACGAATACCCACCTGAAATTTTTCACAACACAACCCATAATCATCTCATCTCCTTTTTTGTATTTCTAGAGAACCATTTCAACCAAAAGGTTCAATCTTTTTGGAAGTCAGGGCTTGATAGAGGTTGTTGTTGTAGGGATAAAAAGAAAAAAAAAACTAGCATTTTTGTGCTTTCACTGTTTCTTCTCTAATTGCTAGCTTACACAATCAGTCACAGAGAATGAAACTCCAGGAGGTAACAAATATGTTTCTCCGCCCTTTCCCAGAACCCATTTTTTAATTGACGCAGCTGCTCGCTTCTTTATTTTTAAATTATATCAATCAACTTAATTGAAGCCTTGAAGAGCACCTATCATTCACACTACATCTCTTCTTCTGTAACAAGACCTGATTGATTGAGCATGTGTGGAAATCTAAAAGACATATCGTATGTGACTGTTCCCCACATTTTCCTACCTCAGCAGTGCTCTCATGTGAGGATGAGACCATGTCCCACACCATCTGTTATTATTTGTTATTCAAATTCAATTGGAACTCCCAAGTGGCCTAAAAAAAACTGCTTAATTTCATTCTGTTCACATTTTTGTGCCATTAAGGCTTCGGCAAAACAGCTCAATTTGCTGAATAGCTAATACTTAAGAACTCATGAAAAACATGGCATTGGACAAGTTAATGGAAACATTTTCCCCACTTTCTCTTCCCGACATTTCTCACAGTGACTTTAAACAACCCTCAGAGACAGAGTGTGTACTTACTGCATTCATCGGTGGATTAAACCGAGAGAACAATAGAGATCACAAGATATTTTCTAGTCAACAAAAGATAAGAGCTGCACCCATTGTATAAAACCCCACAACATGTCCTGTAGGTGCAATGCATTATAGTCTGCCTAATATAACAAATGTGGAAAAACTATTCTCTGCTTCTTTTGCAATACATTTCTACCTGTATGAATTATGAATGTTGATGAATGAAGAAAGGAGCTCTTGCTTTTTGAGTCTTCACTATTCATGTTTTAAAAAGGTTCAAAAATGGTCTGTGGTCACAATCATTGTTGCCACCATGAAATATATCTTAAAGTAGTACCAAATAATGTGATTACAGTATATATGTATATAGTTTGCTGAACCACATAAATATTGCACAGCAAATAAAGTAGATGCAGGATTTTAAGGTACCCTGCTAAAATATTTAAAGCCACTGGCAACCAAAATCCACAATAGCCCTCTAACTATGTCATTTATATTAGAATGGCAAGCTCTTTCTGTATTTTTAAAAGGAAATTAAAGACCTATCTTTTAAATCTATTAATTAGTTTTTCATTGGGAGTGTTATAACATTTTTTAGTTTTTTTCTCTTACTTCATTCTACTTACTTTTTTCATTTTTAATCTATTATTATTATTATTGTTGTTGTTGTTGTTGTTGTTGTTGTTATTATTATCATTAGTAGTACAGTAGTAGCAGTAGTAGTGGTAGGTTGTTTACTTTCCTGATTTCCTGATATTGGGCTTGAATTGGGCATGATTATGCTATTACACAATTAATTCCATGAAGTAACCATAAAAAAAACTCCATCATGTCAGTTGTCCCACTCAAACATCACATAAGAACACAAACAAAGTAACCAACTAACGCAGCGATGGACCAGCAGTTCCCACGTTCTGCGAGGATTACTGATTTTGTATAAGAAGTCTGGTAGATTTGAAGAGAACATAGACGATGGCTTCAGTTCTCCGTCAGAAAAGACTGTCCGACAGCAACGTAAAGTGGTAATTGTAACATTCACTTAAAATGATATTGATATTTAAGAGTTCCTTTTTTAGGGGACTGAAATAAGTTTTGCTGCAGCCCATGTCCACAGCAGAATATTGCTTAGCTTCTGTGGTGGTACTCCTGAGGTAGAGGTCAGCCCAAATCTGCCATGTGTACACAGTTTTGAGAAATGGTCTAAACATCAAAACAAGCTGTTTTTTGAACTAGGTTTACTAATAGCTATGAACTTTAATTTTCACTCTCACAGCCAAATTTCTAGAGGCTTTAACTGTTTTTTAAGGTGGATTTTCAATTTGCAGGTCTGTGTCCCATTTCATAATAGACATATTTGAATAATTTTGTTTGAATTTTCTAATATGCCGTTGTGGAAATGTGAAAGAAAAGGTGTGCACAAGAAGTACATTCATGAGGCCAATCCCAAATTAATCTGCCGGGTGACAGATGGGAGAGGATGTGGCTGAATGAGGGAGGCTGCACTAGTTAAACAGCGAGCATGGCATCTTCATTACAGCGCTGAATTATTAATTTTGGTAAATAAACTAGTGATTGTTATACAAAGATGAGTTTTTAAGAAATACTGAGTGTCCCATTTTGCAATTGTCTTCCTGTAATTGACAGCAAATATTGTCTCACAGAGGTTGTTTTGGGGCAGTGGAACTGAGCCAAAGAATTGATTATGAGACTGTCAAACATTTATGAGCAACAATCATTCAAGTGGTATCAGTGAATCCTGCTCGTAAATGATGTTTTGGAGACTTTCTGGCTTGAAAACTCCACAGCACCCAATTTCAATTTCACACCATTGTTTCCATTTTAACAGAATAGTCCTAGGAAATATTTAGCATAGAGATCATCCACCTAGTGGCTCGTTTACTGTAAAATTGAATAATTAACAACTTTATATGTTGTTTAATCTGTATGATGGCAATTTAATGTTACATATGTTGTTTGTATGGATTAATCAGATGAGAATTGCTAAGCAACCAGCAGAGACTCCAGGAAGTTACTGGTCCCAAATAGTTTGGTATGCAATATTTTTTTTTCCTATGATGGCAAAGGCATGAATCTTCCTGTGACTGACTTACCTTGATACTAACCAATCACACTCCTGACGCTTAAACCGAACCAACCCAATCAATAAAGTCACTGACAACTAGCATATTAGAGTCAGAGTAGGGCAAGTCATAATGTAGCTTTGCCATCCTGGGAAAATTAAGGAGTCCAGTACTTAACCCATGCATAAAATGTTGAATTACTGGTTTACATTTGGTTTTTGTACAGATTAAACAAATGAGATATAACGTATCAATCAGTAAGCTTTAGAGGTGCTGTTAGGTGAATTCTTACCTTTAGAAAGAGCCAAGGTAGCTGTTTCCCCCTGTTTCCAGTCATTATGCTAAGCTAACTAGGTGAATCTCAGCAGTTAGCCAGCTGCAGGCAGTCGCTTCATATTTAGCATACAGCCATGACAGTGATATCGATTTTCCAAATCAGGTCAAGAGAGCGAATAAGCATGTTTTCCAAAGAGTCACATTTTTCCTTCAAAGACATGAAAACAAAAATTCTGCCTGCACTTTCTTTTCATGTATAATAAATGGAGTTGAGTGAAGTTCTCCAGTGAAGCAGAGTGCGAGCATATAGAATAAACAAATGTCTGCAGTAATAAAGAAGCAGTGTTGTCTCTCTTACCCGTGTTCAGTGGCACATAGAGAGCGCAGACTGAGGTACCAGGTGCCTGTTTGTGGGTAGGGAATCCTCAGTTTGGTGATATTAGCTGAGGCGTTCACAGAAAGGAAAAACCCAGCCACCGATTCTGCAACAGAAAGAAAACAATGAGAGAGCAG
>JAJHUR010119474.1:0-19664 GCA_027495735.1 Lutjanus campechanus
TGGGCTGATCTGAGGTCATCAGTGGAGACACACAACATGTTGTTTCAGTCATTTAATCTCATGTTTCATGTTCATGTCCACTGGTTCGGGACATTTTGTCTGTCTTCTGAGCTCAGGATGAGGACGATTACATGAACCATCTGAATATTTGATCTTTTCTGATGTTTATCCGCTCTTCTTTGTTGATGTTTATTCTGACTAAATGTTGGAATAAACCAACATTTTTGCATGAAAATGTTTCAGGGACCTTTGTTGCACATCACCCACATCTCTCTCTCCCCCCAAATAACTTTAATACTCTTGTGCACCTTACAGCTATATATTAGTGCAATATTACATTTATTCCAGTGCAATAATTGTATTTAATTAAAATTGTATTTAATTTTTCTAATTATTCTGGATTACATTCTAGTTTAGTTCTAATTTTTGTTTTAGTGTGTTTGTTTTTTGTCTTCTGTGTCTTTTTTATTGCACTTCGGGTGTCCTCTGTCGCCCTCTTGGATGCCCCCATGGCAATTAAAATGTGATAAAATGTCCTCTAGGACAGTCATTCCCATTTCATAAAACATTTAAAATGTGTGTATTGTTTTACTGATGAGAGGAAAAAACAAAAGCCTGTTGATTTTGCCTAAATTCACTTAATTTATCTCATTTATGAAGAAGGTTAAAACTTAGCTTTGAGCCCGACTCAAAGTTTTACCAACTAATAAAGTTTTGTTGAGATCATTTACTTTTCTTCTTTAGATAAACTTGAATCATTGAGTTTTAGAAACCCCCAAAAATCATATTTCAAAAATGATTGAGTTAACACAAAGTAAAAGCGAACGATGGTTAATATTTTAATCTTTTCAGTTAAAACCAGTTCATTTTCAACAAGTTTACAGCTCACTGTGAACAATTTCTAAACGATTTAAATAAATAATTTTCTAAATAATTAAAATTTTAAATAATCCCCTGTGTTTAAATCTAAAGCAGCACCTTCACACTCCTTTGTTGTCTTTGTTACACAATCACATAAATAACAGTTAAAGTAAGAAAGTGAAAAAAGCCCAAATTAAAAAAAAAAAAAAACATGTTTTAACAGCAGTGTTCTGCACACCAAATCTGTCTGCTTCTTATAGTTTGCATCTTAATTTTCATGACTGTTCGACCTTCTTTTATCCTATTTAATCGTCTCTACATATAAAACAAAACAAATATGAGAAAACTCACATTTGAAAGCTGAAAAACTTGACTTGAATCAGTCCCCAACAAGACCGTCTGATGTGTGCAGCAGCATGTAAATCTGGTATGAATATGGTGGACGGTAAATGTGGTGATGATAACACATTAGGTTGATGATAATCTGCACGTCCTCTGCTAAGAAAGATGGAAGCATGAATACGTCAACAGTCATCATCAACAGGAAGTAATTAGTTCAAATGTTCAGTTTGTATTTAAATTACTCCACAAAAGAACCTTAGAGGTGATGAAGTTTATTCTACAATAATATCTGTTGAGCAGCCTGGAGGTTTTTGGTTTCGATTGCTGATGTTGTGGACGATTAGCAGTGTTTTACATTTACTCCAGTAAGTATTGAGGTACTTCTGTTGGTTTCCTGCACTCCAGAGGGAACAACTGTTGAGTGACAGAATTACTGCTGACAAATAAAGAGACATAAGGCGAATATTCAGCATGAGGCTGAAAATTCAGCTGTGACAGGCCACCCTGACTAAATGAGGAGGAAACAGGAGCTGCCTTTAAAAAAGAAACATTATGGATTTATCTGATGTGTAAAATCTTTTTACCAATATGAGCTCGTGTGGCCATCTACTGGCTGACGCGGGAAATGCATCTAATTTATTCAGTCTGAGCAGAAACAGGGAGAACATAAAAAAATAAATAAATGACCATAGGGGCTGAAACTCCCCCATCATCATCATCATCATCATCATCATCATCCTCAGGAAGTCTCAACCCGGTTCCAGTATCAGCAGAAATACCCAATATTAAAGGACTTACATCAGAATCAGCACAATTAAATATTATGTTGTTTAAAAAGGGACAAAAAAACTAAATATTCAAAAACTAAATATTATTTGTTGCAAAAATGTTATGATAATTGTAATCATTGTCGTCATTTTACACATAGTAAGTTAATTACATTACCTAATTACAGACAATTATAGAGGAGCTCAAACCTCACAAATATTACAGTGATGAGCAGTAACGAAGTACATTTAGAAGAGTACCTTTTTTGAATATCTGTACTTTACTTGAGTATTTGTTTATGACTTTCTCTCCACTACATTTCTAAGACAAATATTGTACATCTGACTCCACTGCATTTCTGGGAAGGTTGTCGTTACTCGTTACTTTTAGGCTAAGCTTAGCTTTGAAGTCAGCTGTTGATTTATTTATTTATTTATTTTATAAAATGCAATTGGCGCCACGCTGTGTTCCTCACAGAAGGAAACCAATCACAGGACCCGCTCTCTCAACTGGGATTGATTGTAAAAGCGGAAATACGTCATCCAGGTGCGCTCTGTAACGCGCGCGAGCAAACTCTTTCATTCAAACAAAACGCGGTAATGGCGCCGGCAGGAGAAAGACAAAATGAAACCTCAAGATGTTATTATAATTAGAAAAAGAGAAATAATTCCAAGTAGGATTGTTTTTATCGAGGTGAAAAATATCACATAATTAATGTATAAACTGCCCCAGAAGACAGAATGTCTCGGTTATTTTACAGACTTGGAGAACTCTTTACAGTTCAATCAAATTTTATTCGGTGATTTTAATACAGTGACGTCAGAAAACAACAACAGCTGTCCTTTTTATTTTTTGATTTCATTTCTATAAACTTTGTGCTGCATCGTGGTTCTACGAGCAGGTCAGTGCATCATCAGGTGGTTTCACAGTTACAAGGTTCTACAGCAATGTATTGATTTTAGAAAATGTACTTTGTAATTTGTACTCTTGAATACTTAAGTATTTTTAAAAGCAAGTACTTTAACTGAAATTTTGACAGAGCAACTTTAGCTTGTAGTTGAGTAATATTTGATCAGCTGAGGCTGATGTAAAGGTTTGCAAACTTTTTAGGTTTAAACTTGAATAAGTTGAACTTTTGACCTGATGGTGGTGCAAGAGGAGAAGTTTTTTCAGCTGTTTTGTCCTTTTTCCATCTATATTTGTGGTCATTATGTCGGCAGTCAGGGATCAATATAACACCTGTCATCTGCATCGATATAACTTGTACCTGAATTTTTTGTCTGTGGTCAGGACAAACACTTTGGCTTTCCATAGAACTACGCAGTGGTGGAAAGAGGACTGAAAATCTGTACAGAAGTACAAGTACTGTTGATATATTACTCAATTACAAGTAAAAGTACTGGTTTTAGAAATATGCTTAAGTCAAAGTACAGCGTATTAATAAAAACAAACTACTAGAGTATTAATTTCTTTTATCCGTTGATGTCGCCATCACCTCTTCAAACTAGGGTTGCAAATGTGCATTTTCCTTAAAGTTGAAAACACTAAAAATCTTTAAATTTAAATTTAAAGATGCTATATAAATAAAGTTATTATGATTAAAGTTATTATTAAGCTTTGATAAAACTCTATGGTGAGTCAATCTCTCAGCTTCACTTCTCTAAGAGTCAACTTGTGAAATGTCAATACAAACATATTTATTTTACGTTTTAGGAGAGATGTAATCAACTTTCTCCTGTCCCGTTTCTCTTCAATCTCTCGTTCATTTTTAGGATCAGAGCTTCCAGAAGTTAACCTTTGACCTCCTGTCCATGTCAGACTCCTGATGTGAGAGGACATCCAGCTTCTCCTGCTGCAGGTTTGAAATACCTGTTTTATCCTCCATGTGCTGCTGCAGCTATCTCGGCCAGGGTGAGAGAGATTTTTATTCTTAACAAGGCATTTTCACAGTCAAGTAACACAGTTAGTTAACTAGACATCGCCACAAAGGTGGAGCAAAGACGTAGCCTCTACTGATTTATTTACTTATTTTTGTTTGCCTAATATTCAAATTTAAAGGCCCGGTGTGTTGAATCACCCTCTCCTTCCAAACATGTAGGACAAGGATCTGCAACCTGCGGCTCTTTAGCTCCTCTCCAGTAGCTCCCTGTGACTTTGGTAAAAACATGTTTTTAACATTTTGATTTTCATTTATCAGTGTTGTAGGTCTGCAATAGATGAAGTTTTGAGCCCAGCTTGAAACTGAAAAGTTTTACCAACTACTAATCTTTTTTTTTTTTTTAGATAATTTACTTCTTTAGATTAACTCAAATCTTTGAGTTTTAGAAATCCCCCCAAAATGCATTTAATTATTATAGAGTAAATTCATTCAAGTGAAAGTGAATGATTAAATTTCAGACACCAAAATAATGACAGATCCGGTTCACAGCCCCAGGTTATCCAAAAAAAAAAAAAGAGAGAAGTAAATTATCTCAACTAAAGGTTACAGGTCAGCAAACTTTTTAAAGTTTATTTCAAAACACAAGAGCTTGAGTTGGGCTCAAAGCTCAAAAAAACATTTTTACAGTGTAAAGTGATTCTTACATTTGCCAACTGTAAAAATATGGAGCCTATAAACCAAATTATTATTTTCTTTTATGGCTCTTTTGACTGTAAAGGTTGCAGCCCCCTACCCTAAATCTTACACACTGGACCTTTAAAACGCTGGAATCAGCTTATGAAATATCTCTCATGTGCTCCCATTTTTTGCAAGAAACTTTTGGTGAACTTCCTGCCTCTAAAATCCACAAAAGTCCGGACCTTCTCCACAGACCCTTCCCACCCAGAACGATGACAAAACATTATGAGGACACAAAGTTCTGAAACACTTGTTTTATTTTGGATAAGTGTTACTGCTCTACATAGAATGTTTCTCTTCTCGCCCTTCACACACAGAAAAGAGGACAGGGAGGAGCTGAGTGATTTACAGTTAAGCACCTGTAAAAGTTGAGAAGTTTACAGTTCGTTTTGGACACTTTGAATCTGGATTTCCTTTTTAAAATGATGCAGGGTAAAGAAACAGACTGCTGGCAGACCGACAGAGAAGAAGATTAGACACAATGAGATTATTAGCAAGGCATGTGTGAGTGTCACCTGTAACCTAAACCTCAGGCAGTATAATACAGAGGAGATGCTTCTGTAGCTTTTGCCAGAGGATGTTGGCGGCAGCAGGACTGACCGGTCAGATTCTAACACCGGCAAGTGATTTCTACTGTACAGCTGCTGAAGGGTTAACAGCGTGTTTGACTACAAAACCTCAAATTCCAGATGTTAAAGTATCCCTTCATTATTTTCAGATGAATCGAGACGACATACCGTATATAGTTAAGTTTAGAAGTCAGCGGAGGATAGATGCTCAACCTGATGTCGGTCAGCAACGACTAAAACGAAAGCTATGAGTTTAAAAATCCTTCAATATAAAGAAGAAGAAATTCACTTAGTCGTTTAATAAGAGTCTGGTTTACTTCATTAAAAAACAATTAGCTGAGTCAGAAGTCGACAGTTGGGTTCTCAGCGACGCACGATGACTGACAGCTGCCGACAAAGCTGCCTGAAACTGAACTTCTGTTTGGTAATGAAAGACTTGAAGAAAAGAAAAGACTTGGGACGTGTTGTACCTTCATTACATGATGCCCAACATGTTCAATTCAGATCAGATTATCTCACTGACACGTGTCCATTCTTGGTAAAGGCAACGCTTAGTCAGTAACAGCCACCGTGACGTGAAATGTGTCCACACGCTGTCCTCTCAGAGACACTAGTTCATTTGCACTGATTTAAGAGAGTAAAGCTGCACTGTGGAGTCTCTTAGCCTCTTTAAGTCCAAGTCCAATATTCACTGTCGCTCTGTTTTCATTGTGGAGTGAATTTCTGAGTGTGTCTGCTGGTATACAGGTGGTCCACACTGAGAACTGCTGCTGGAGGTGAAGTTAATGAGTTTACATTAAAAGGACAAGCTAGAGGAGCTGAGAGCATCTGCAGAGTTATAATAATAATAATATCTAATAATAATATCTCAGTGGATTTGTCCCCTTTGCGATCACGCTGTCTGACCAGCTGTTCAGATAAGAGCTGGAGTCTGGAGCCACAGCGGCTCTTTAGCCGTTCTCCAGTACTCCCCTGTGACTATGGCAAAAAGAATTATATGAAAATGAATAACAGTTACTTGTTTTAACATTTTAATTTTCATTTATCAGTGTTGTAGGTGAAAAAGTTGAGACTGCAATAGATTGAGTTTTGAGCCCAACTTGAGTTCTTAAAGTTTTACCGACTACTAAACTTTTGTTGACTCTTCTTATTTACTTCTTTAGATGATAAATTTAAATCTTTGAGTTTTAGAAATCCCAAACAAATTGCATTTGAAAATTCTTGAATAAATTCATTCAAACGAAAGTGAATAATGGTTAAAATTGTAATACTTTCAATTAAAAACATTACATTTTCCGGCACCAAAATAAAGACAAATCAGGGTCACAGCTCACTGTGACCAAAATTTGAAATATATATATTTTTTGAGTTTCTAAAACTCAAAGATTCAAGTTTATCAAAAACAGAATAGTAAATTATCTCAACTAAAGATTACAGGTCAGCAGCTCCAGGCAGATTTTTTATTCTTTTTTTGGCCCAAAATGGCTCTGTTGATCGTAAAGGTTGCAGACCCCTGCGATAAAACATTGTGCGGCTTTAACTGTGGTTTTCGGACGCTGGTTAGACCTCGTGGCTCTGACTGTGATGTGGGCGTGGCCTCGGGCTGCTGGTGGAGGTTTATTCATCTGTATGATGTGTGATATTATAGCCTAACTTTAAAAATACACGATTTGTGTCTAAAACATGTCGCCACATTCGTGTGCTGATAGGCGCTGACATGGTTCAGTCTTCTGAACGCTGTTGCTGTTGTTTATCTTGAGTTGGCTCAAACACACTGACTTCACAACCTTAAAGGGACAGTTCACCCAAACATGAATGAAAAACCTCCCAAACAATTTAAGTGAATTGTGACCAGAATGGGGGGGGGGAGAGAATGCATGTGCAATGCAAATGTGCCTGCATTCACCTTTCACTTTTCTTGTTTGGGAGATTCTGCAGCACTGTTTTCCTGTGAAACTTAGACTGAACTATCCCTTTAAGGACTCTGTCATGTATATTATACTGTGTCTCTTTGACACTTGCAGCTCACAGACTGATGCGGTGGTTCTCAAACTTTTTTCTGGCACGCCCCACTTACGAAGCTGCAAAAACTTCACACCACATTTTCAATCAACCAATAACGATGATTAGAGAAGAAACTAATAAAAAACTAATAACTAAAAACGAATACATTTAAATGTATTTGTCTCCTGGTCATCTACGCCCCACACAGTTTGAGAACCACTGAAGTAATGTGATGAAGGGAAATAATGACAGTGAGCAGTTTGTACTGGTTAGAACAGAAGAGAATCGCTCCTCTGCTTCAGCTCAGAATCTGTTTTGATGAATAAAACCCCAGCAGCAATGTGACAGCAGCAGATCAGTGTGTGTGTGTGTGTGTGTGAGCAGTCTGTAATGTGATAGATATTGTTTGCACATCTTAATCACATCAGCGCAGATCTTCTGATTAAAGCCTGTCATCCCCTGCGGTTTACTGAACATCAGACTAGTTTGAAACGGGGAGCTGATGGCAGTGGCTGATGTTTATTTGTTGTTGCATTAATGTAGTGTTTGTTATTTTGGTTGGACTCGGAGAGGAGGCAACAGGCTCTGGTATGACGTGCTCATTCAAAGACAGTGTGATGAATCACTTTAAAACAATAAAGTTATTAGTTATAATGAAGATTTCTTTGTTTCCCTTGCACAAAAGGGGGGAATAAATAACAACAACAAAAATTAACAGCAACAATAAAAACGTGGGCATCACAATGCATCTCTTCCAAGCTGTACTCTGCATCCTCATAAAGACAAGATTTACAACTTTGGATGATCAAAATAAATAGTTAAGTTGTGTGAAAATGAACATTTGAATAGTATCGCTCATCTTTCCTGTACTGACCAGAAGATTCAACAGACTCTCCACCTTCCTCAAAACGTGAATTACAACACAAAACATGGAGCTTTTTGCACTTGTAGTCAGACACGATGCAGGATGGAGCAGAGAGAGAACATGTTGGGAATCTCTTGGCACCTCACGATTCCATCGAATTCTGATTCAGGCGTCTTCGATACGATTATAAAACGATTATCGATGCATCAAACTTTTTGATATACAGGATTTATTTTTCTCACCGTGAGACTACTTGCTACTTTTAACAACATATTTGTAGTGACCCATAATTAGAGTTAAACGCAGCTTATATAGAAAGATTCCTTTTCCCTCCAGCTTCACAGACGCCAAAATGTTTGGGCTTCTAACTCTGTCATCCTCACAGAAAACTCGAGAAGTAGCCTACTTTAGAACAGACATGTTTACCGCCGTTACATCCAATTGGTTCTGCTGTAAAAAGCGCACAGCCTGGTCCTAAAAAAAGTGTTAGAAGTGCTCTGTTGGGATTTAGGTTTTAAACTTCTGATTATTGACTTTTATGCAATCTTTCAAGAGACAAATGCAATGCATCGAAGAATTGATTTTGATGTAGTCATAAGTAGCTTGTTGTGTTACTCTAAAGGTTCAAGAGCTGAACTGACAGTCGTGGAAACAGCAGAACTCTGGGAGATGGAAAAAAGCAAAACTAGAAAGATGTTTTTATTGCACTATGGAGGTTACTGTGACTACAGCTACTGTGTGGTTACTGTGTGAATCACTGTCCTCTGCGTACAGACACCACGGTGACTGGGCTCTATCTGTCTGCCACGATGGCTGCACATTGCCTTCAACAGGAATGAACATCAGTCACGATCAAACCGACTGACAGTGTTTTTCTACTTCATTCCTCCGCAGAGCCGACTCCAGCCGAGCGGTCTGCGGTGATCATCACAGACGGTCTGAATGAACAGTGAGAGGAGACATGAAGGTGAGAGGGCTCGTCAGTCCTGCAGCGTGTGTTCGGTGGAGCTGTTCCGAGCGGCTCTCTGCTGTTTCTTCTTGTAGCTGGGCCAGCGGCACACGGGGCAGCAGTGTCTGCCCGCTGCCAGCCACACCACGATGCACTGCTGGTGGAAGGCGTGGCCACAGGGCAGAGCCATCAGCAGCTCCTCGCTCACAAAGTTCTCCAAGCACACCACGCACTCTGAGCACTGCAGCACGCCGCACGGCCACACCGACCAATCACAGTGCTGGTGGTTAGAGAGGCCGCCGTCCTCCGGTGCCCTGTCAGCTGGTGGTGAGCTTCTGTTCCCATGGCGACAGCAGGATAATGATGATGATGCAGCAGCAGGGTCCTGTGTGCTGCTGTCCTGGACGCACACTGATCTCTTGGGCCTGGGGTCCGTCTGCTCCCTGCTCTCTGTGTCCGTCTCTGTGTCCGACTGTGAACTGTCCGTCTCTTCGTCAGAGCCGTCCCTCCTGTGCTGACCCACGGCTCTGAACCTCCAGGTGGGCAGGGCTTTCATGTAGTCCATGTTGACTAGCGGGCGGAGCCAGAGATCAGGGAACGCCAAGCGCTCGAACAAGAAGTTGGGATCATCCTCCCAGTCTGAGTGGTCAGATGGGACCTGCTGCAGTGATGTGATTGGATGGAGCAGATAGGAGGTGTACCAGTCCCACAGACTGGCCAGCCACTCCAGGTTGGTGGTGCTGTCCTCCTGGCTCCTGACGCCACAGCGGCGCTTCTTCTCAAAGTAGTCGACCAGCAGGCCATGGGCCAGGTAGGTGGACAGGAAGAGAGCAGGGTGGGAAGAGTAGAAGGTCCAGTCGGCTCGGACCAGGCTGGCCAGGGTGGTGGTGTCGGCGTAACGCAGCAGCTTCAGACTGTAGCCGTACAGAGAGTCCAGATAGGGCAGCTGCAGGAGAGCCTGGGGACAGATCAATCATTGATTAGTGATCACGTATCAATTAAACCCTGCACTCATTTCACATATCAACAGTAAGTTTCATCTATGGCTGCATATATTCATTAGCCACTTTATTAGGTACACCTTTCTTAAAGTGATATTCCACACCAGAATAACAAAAACTTTTTTTTTAAACATTCATTTACATTTAAAAGTGTAATCGTCTTTTTCTCTGTTCAGAAAACAAATCCTACTGAAACAAAATGATTTCTGTGATAGGTTTAGTTGCAAAGGATCCAGCTGTTGGAACCTTCAAATTCAGGAAAAGAGCCTTTGAAATGGGACGGCCTCGTCCTGCAGACTGTGACACATTATGTCCTCAAATGGTGACAACCCGTGAACTGACACACAACATGTGTTCTGTGTCAGTTCGGGGGTTGTCACCAAGAATGCAGGTTGTTCTGAGGGAAGAGAGGATAGTTTAAAGCGCTATTCCACCCCAGAATGATAATCCACTCAATATGTACTCGCCCCTATGCCGATGTGAGGGTGGGTGAAGATCTTCAGTTCACAAAACAATCCTGGAGTTTCAGCAGAAAACAGGGTTGCAGCTAATGGCAGTGAATGGAGACCATCTCACGAGATATATGAAGTCTCGCGATAAATCAACGCCATGTTTACATGCTACAGTTGACATTTTGGCTAAAGACATGGCGTAAATGGCATTTTGTGTTTGTTTTGTGTTCTTTTTTTTTACATTTTATCCGTGGTCTCCATTCACTGCCATTAGCTGCAATCCAGTTTTCTGCTGAAACTCCAGGATTGTTTTGTGAACTGAAGATCTTCACCCACCCTCACATCAGCACAGGGGTGAGTACATATTGAGTGGATTATTATTCTGGGGTGGAATAGCGCTTTAAACTATCCTCTCTTCCCTCAGAACAACCTGCATTCTTGGTGACAACCCCCGAACTGACACAGAACACATGTTGTGTGTCAGTTCACGGGTTGTCACCATTTGAGGACATAATGTGTCACAGTCTGCAGGACAAGGCCGTCCCATCTTTTCCTGAATTTGAAGGTTCCAACAGCTGGATCCTTTGCAACTAAACCTATCACAGAAATCATTTTGTTTCAGTAGGATTTGTCTTCTGAACAGAGAAAAAGACAATTACACTTTGAAATGTAAATTAATGTTTTAGTTAAAATAGTGATACTGACTGATGTTGCTAACTTGGAGCAGAGAGTGCAGTGTAACTGCTGTTCATTACATTTTTATAAAGTCCCAAACTCAAAACCTGCGTGCGGTTATTGGCTGGGAACTACACTCCACTGCAAACAGGCTGAGACGCAGAAACATCCTGAACACAGCAAAATAATGAGAAAGAGTCGGGCAGAGTGCTGCAGCGTCTGTGCAGATACTGACACCACCACACTCAGAGAGAGTGGGTAATATGTGTAATATATGTATGTTTAAATAAACATATAATAATGTCAAAATGTGGACGTGTAGTTTGTGGGGTGAAGGACTGAATTTTAAGGTGATTGAACCACCTGAGCATTTAATTTAGAAAACTTTTAACAATTCAACAAAATATTATAAAAGGGTGTAAGTCAATGGTTGTTAATTGACTTCAATTTACAAAACCACTGATCTAATAACATAAAAGATCACATATAAGCATTTATAGTATGAAAATATGAATTTTTGTGTATGAGTGTTTAATTAATGCTTCAGTAAATGTTACCCATGCTGCGACAATGGCACAGAGATTTGTTATTGATTTACAATATAATCAATTCAACTTAATTTGTGCTATATAGCACCTTTTCAAATAGAGCAGATCTACACTGTACTCCGTTTGAAGCCAATAGTTCCCACCAGGAGGCAGCACTGAGGCGACTGTTGGTGAAGTGAATGTGATGTGAGATGATTTCTTACCAGAACAGGCAGCCAGGACACCAGCAGTATGGAGTTGTAGGTTCCAAGTGTTCGGATCAGAACAACAAATCGTTTCACTGTTGCTCCCTGTCCAGAAAAAATGAATACGGTTTAAAAATAAACTGGACAATAAATACAAAACTAACTGTATCTCCATTTTCCCTCTCGAGAACTGTCAGTGAGGTTCTAATCAATGGTGAAAGAACAACTCAGATCCTTTCCTGAAATAAAAGTAGTAAAATCACAGTGTAGGAAAAACTGAACTACTTCCAGTAGTAACTATAAAAATATTATCACCAAAATGTACTAGAAGTATCAAAAGTAAAAGTGGTCATTGTGCAAAATGGCCCTTTGAGGGTTCATTACTCTGCCCTACAAAGGAAAAAGGCAGCAACTTAATAATTGGATATGTGGCAATTTTATTGCTTCATATCAGGTTATTCTTTCTACATATTAATCCTGAACTCTGGTTTGACTTATTACCTTATTTGGAAGTTCCTGTATTCTGCAAAAAAAATATTGGGTCATACCAAAGTAAAAGGGAGTAATTTCCATTTTATCTGATAATTTTGTAAGATGAAATTGCACCTTTTACTGTTATTCTTTACATAATTAAAATACCCAAGTAAAGTAAAAGTATCTCAAATCTGTATCTGAGTACAGGAGTAACTGCACTGTTACAATACATGTGTGACCACTGTGTCTACTGGAATAACCGACAGTGACCTGTGTAATGAAGAGATCCATCCAGGCCAGCAGGTTGATCAGGACCAGACTGAGGACAAACAGATCATTGACCTCCGGCTGGACTGAACGCAGGAACGTGTCCATAGCTGCCAGGGACAGGAACTCCCCCGTACTGCAGAGGGGAGAGGAGAGGAAGAGGAGGAGTAAGGGGGAGGAAATGAGGAAAGAATAAACAGATTAAGACAATTAAAGACTTGCATTTGTGTATCATTATAATTTCTATGTTCAATCATCACCTGTTGCCATAGCGATAAATTCCCTCAGGCATCTTCAGGATGTAGGCGGGGCTCTGCGTCACACCGATCTCTGATAGGCTGCTGTGGTTGTCCCAGTGACGCACGTCCACGTAGATGAACTCGATCCTGCCGGTGAACTTGATGGACAGCGAGGAGAAGAAGGCCGGCGGCTGGGACAGGCGGGCGAACAGGAACATCTTGACCGGGTGGGCCGGGTCGGTGCGCCACTCCTCCAGCAGCTGCTCAGAACGACGCAGGGTTTTGATTCGATGAGCTACATGTGAGGTCATCCAGCGGAAGATGTGCTCAGTTTCGATGCGACGGCCGTCGTATTCCTTCAGCATGACTTTGCCCTTTGATGCTGAAGTCTGAGGAACAGACATGATGAGAGTGGAGCGCTGCCAGCCGCGTTTGATACACGACCTGGAGGACACGACAGACAACCAACAAGTTCATTTTAGGATCAAACTTGATTATATACTGAGTGAAAGTGATTGAAAATACAGATTGTAATAAAAGCTAATACAACAGCCATTTGTGATTGTCAACAAAGCTGTTGATTCACCTCTGTAGTTGTTTTCGGTGGTGTTATCAGGGTTAAAAAATATACTTGCCCTCAGTACATTTATACTTGCCCCTGTGCAAACCGTTTCATTTATTAGTTATCAAATAAACAAAGACTTAAGTTAATTGTCATGTTTAATCTAGTGCTGCAATGTCTATAAAATGTTAGAAAATAGTGAAAAACATCCAAGGTGTCTTTAAAAGTCCTGTTTTGTCAGTCAAAAACTCATAGATATCCATATAAACTGAGAAAAGCAGGATATCTCCATATTTGAGTCTGAAAATGGCATTTGCTGCCAGTTTTGCATGAAAAAAACATGAATCGATTTTCCAAATAGTTTAATTACTTACTTTTACTTACTTTTTTTTTTTTTTACCAAGTGAGCTGCTAGATTTTCTAGCCTGACATGACATTTTACTTGAAAGCAGACATTCCTTCTTGTTGAGCGCTGGTTATTATGGGCCACGTTACACTGAAAAGCATTTATGATAATCTGTCCTCGGTATATTTCTGGCATCAGTGCTCTTTCTAAATAAAATGCTGCACATCACTGATGTTCTAAACACGGACCTGATGCATTTGTTTGATATAAAATGATATAAATGAAAAGTGCCAGGTGGTTTGAATGGTCCTGGTTCTCACCTGTAGTCATTGGAGCAATTGAAGGTTCCAGTTCTGATCCCAAACTGGGACACTTTCTGCACCATCTTCCCCCAGTTGGCCTGACTGAGCAGAGCTTCCCGGTCCTGGGCAATGACCTGCAGGAAGACGCAGGGACACGACGAGGACAGACAGGTTAAAACAAGACAGATCTGTCCAGGGACACGAAACCCTTTCTGAGATCTGATCTTCCTACAACTTTATATGTGCGTCATTTAATAGGGGCGGGGAAAAAAGATTCTTATGCATCAAGATTCTGACTGTAAACTGATGCAGAAAAGACAGTAAGTGCAAACTTAAATCCCAGTTGTCAACAGTATGAGCACCTTACAGCTGAACCAACTGGATGGTGAAACATAACGGATGAAAACATGCGCATCATGTTTATGTTCGGGTGAGTTTTGGTGAGGATGGCTGAGTGCAAACAGCTGCAGATCGGCACAATCCAACTGGCACTTCTGTCTTCAAAGTTAGTGTATGGAAAAAAGTTTGGATTCTGTGAAGTTGAAGGGAAAAGGGACCTGGACAAGAGCCACACAGTATGTAAGTTGGGCCTAATAAATCGATTATGGATCATTACAAATACACTATGGTAAAAGCAGGAAGTAGTCACACTGAGAAAAATAAATCATGTATAGAAATCAGAAATTTGATGCATCGATAATCATTTTATAATTGTATTGTGCACGTCTAAAATCGGATCAAAACGAGTGTTAAAAGTGTTAAAACGAACAAATTTGATCCATTTTGTGTTGACATCGTGTCAGCTTCCCATTTCATAGCAGCTGAAATGATTCACGTTCATAAAGCAGCTACTTTCAGCCACTAATCAGGTCATTATTGATACGTCACACTGACAAAACCCAAAGACAATTCATATAGAAGCTCAGTGAATAACAGATGAGGTGAAATAAACTGGACAGTGACAGCTGAAGAAAGATAAAGACTGAAAAAAGACAGAAGGATAAAACAGGGTTAAAAAAAAAAGTGTCATGTTGTTGTGCTTGCTGTATGTGTCTGTCAGCTGGTTAGTTTGTGTTGGCAACAAACAGTTAAACCATCCTTCAACCCTCGTCCCCAGTGTGTCTGTGTGGCCCTCGGGACAGACTGCAGGCACAGACGTCTCATGTGCACCTTAAATTGAGTGTCTGGCTCATATATGGATCCTTAATTTGCCACAGAATTCTGTCTGATCACAGGTCTTTTAACGTGCATTTACACCAATTAACAATTTTAATATGTTGTTACTGAGTGCTTTTACCTGAACCAGCCAGATCCCATCTTTAGTGTCCTCCACCAGTTCATAAAAGTGCATCTCTCCACTGAAGTGTGTGGTGGTGCTGGCATCTCCAGCCTCCGTCTGCTCCTTCTCTTTCTTGATGGCGGAGTACAGCTCCCCCTGGGTCAGCTCTCCTGTGGGGGGAACAAAGTGTCGTCATATGAAAAGGGTTTATGACTTATCTAAGCAGCCCCAGTCCCAAACCTCTTAAAGAATTACGTTATATTTCCTACCAAACTATTGTAAAACATAAATGTCTTCTTTAAAAACACCGTCCTCGCAGCAGGTGTCCACAAACTTTGTTCAAATTTGATCTCATTGAAAACTGCAGGTGTGACGTAAATTTTGAAATCGTTAAAATGTGGAGGAAACTGTTGAGGTGACAAACATCATCTTTAAAGAGCTGCAGGTGAAGGTGTGATTCAGCAATTCTCAATGACCAAACACAGACCTGGTCTGTCAGTGTTTGCCAGCGAGTTGTAAAGATAAAAGTCTGTAAAGAACCGATCATTCATCAACCACAGCCCTGCCCCCCCTTCTGCCACTGTGAGCAATAAAGGACAGGTGAATAAGGATGACAGTGCACATATATGCATGTGTGTCCTTCCATATTTTTACTGAGCATCAAGGACATCCACCCTCTGTCTGTCCTCACTGCTGCTCCAACCATGAAGCGCTCCGTCCATCTGATGCTGGCATCAGTCACGCTATGACGGATAGACAGATAGTGGTGCCTTGAATTTACTTGGTATCTGATTAACTTGAATTTCATGTTCACACGTCTCTCCTTCTGTCCGTACTGTCCATCTGTCTGTCTCTCTGCTCACCAGCATGCGTTCTGTGTCCCTCTCTGTCCTCCTGATACTGTCGCTGGTTCTGGCTGTAACGTCACAAAAACACTGAGCTAACAAAGGACTCAGCTTTTGAAGTAGAATAAAATGAACGAACATGGTTTTAACCGACTTTATTGAGTCACTTAAAATCCTGTCTGAAAAATTAGTTTTTGTTCTTGTTACTTCACTTGGCCGAATGTGCAAAGTTTATTTTCAGTTTTGTTTTTTTGTTGCCGATCCGAGTCTGATTTGATACTTATATTCACCTAAATACTGATTAAATATGTATCAGGCACATTAAAATAACAGCTGCAGCCTTCTGAAGTTAGCGTACCTTATTTTTCATGAGTTTCTTGATTAAAACACTGAAGGTCCTGGTTCAAAACTATGTAACTAAAGAACTGAAAGTATATCCAAGCTGACATGAGCTTCACTTTCTTCAAATACTGATTCTTCTGTTTGCAAATGTATCGATAAACTGATGCGATTTGTTTGGAAAACAAAACCTATTCTATCAAAACCCAATCTAAATATTCTTAAGAAATAAAAGTCTGTTGAAATGGCGTACTTACATTATTTTGCTATTATATCATCAATATATCACTGGCATATAATGGTATTAAAATTACAATATTGTTTATCGCAGTTATTTCTGGGACAAAATATTGTCAATCACAACAATAAACACAAATCAAACCAATCCCTGTGACTTTTGCACAACCTTGCCGCAACTTGACCAATCATCTCTGTTTCCCGCGAGTTCTACAAATCACCTGAGCAAACGTCATACATGCACGTATCAACGAACAGACTGGATGTTTTATTATTTACTATTTCTTTGCATCTGTATTTTTATTTTGTCACAGGATCTGAAAAGAACACAGGGTTTGTCATTTATCAAAGCTCTTTGCACTTTCATACTTTATAATTTTGTGGATTTTCATTTCTTTGTGGAAAACCGCCCAGGTGCACGTCTTCACTTACAAATGAAGCATATTTTGTTGGAACTTTTGTAATCCTCAGCCTTTTCTGTAAAGTTACTCAAAGTTCAGTTTGTTTTATTAGTGTGAAAATAGTGTGGTTTTATTCTCCCTGGAACAATTTGCCTTTGAGTTGTAACGCCTCAAAACACTGCAAAATGCATCGGATTGATTTTTAGAAAAACTGCTGTGAAATCAGACATTTTAGGCTGCAACAATCTCCAAAAAACAGCCCACGAAACCCTGGAGGAACTGGCTCCTTCAACCACAGACTGATCAACTAATAAAAGTATCAGTATTGGTAATTTACTTCAGACTGAATCCAAATGATGTGATATCACCAAACCTTAAGGATTAAATAATCAGAAGCAGACCCTTAATGTTATCACTGAAGTACACAACAACAGTAAGGATGCACGATATTGGATTTTTGAAGTAATTTGCACATATTTTTTTCCACCTGACTGCTGAGAACACCTTTCAGATTGTTCACCATCACTGGACAAAATAAGAAAACTACTGCCAACAGGTTTTTTTTTCTCTTTGTTTTCATTAATTTATGGGCATTTGTAGAGCTGCAGTAATATGATGTGACTCCTCCTCTCACGTCATGTCATCTTATTTGCCTGTTGTGCCAGCAGACTGATACCAGTATTTCATTTTAAAGCCTTTATCTGCTGATCCTGATGACGTGCTCATGTTATCGTGCAACAACATCAGTTTCATGACTCACAGCTGAAACAAACACAGCGACGGTGTGGATGCCAGTCATGCAAATGAAAACCTTTCCCATAATGCTTATTTTGTTGAACACCAACGTTGTGTTCTGTGATGATATCTTATATATTATGTCCCCTCAGTGTTACATTTTATAGACTTGGTTTAGAGCAGGGATGCTCAACTTGTGGCCTGTGGGCCAAATCTGGCCCCCGATAAGGTGCCGGGTGGCCCTCCGACTATTTTCTAATTCACAATAAAAATAAAATTCAAGGATGAGAGATTTTGTTGCTTCGCTCACACTCTGTCCATCAGTATCTGAGCTGTGTAAGACTTGCTGTGGACATTTTGACAGATCAGTCTTCATGTGTGAGTCAGGCTCCTCAATGATGACACTAATTAAAGACATGAAGCTTAATAAACTCACAGTTTGGCGTCTCGACCTGTGCATGCGTTCTGCCGTGACATCTCACAAGACAAAATTCAGTGAGCTTTCAAAGGAAATGTGTCCACAACTGATGCGTCTGAATTCAGAACATTTGGGCTGATGATAAAAAAGGAAAAGTGTAATTAAAGCCCTAAATCTAAATTTTCTTTATTTTTTCTGTTAATATTTTGCAGAGTGGTCCTGTGGATTTTTTCTTTTATGTGGATTAACACAAGAGGAAGCGTTGTGTTGTTCTGCAGAAACCGACACTCACTTTAACAAAAATGAACGTAAGGCTGCAACAGTTATTTTCATTGCTGATAATCTGTTGATTATTTTCTCTATTAATTGATTAATTAATCCTGTCACAGTCTTGTCAGTTGAACAACAGATCCAAATGTAAATCCATGTGCTCCACATGACCTATTTTTTCAAGTCTTTCCTGTACGATAACTTTCATTATCGATCAATCCGTCACTTATTTTCTTCACAAATCGATTAGTTGTTTGATCCATAAAATGTCAGAAAATGTTGATCAATGTTTCCCAAAGTCCAAGACGACGTCTTGTTTTCTCCACAACTCAAATACTTTCAGTTTACTGTCATAGAGGAGTAGAGAAACCAGAAAATATTCACATTTAAGAAGCTGAAATCAGACAATTCTGACTTTTTAAGACTCAAACTGATTAATCAAATATCAAAATAGTTGGTAATTATAATCAATTCATTTTATCGTTGCAGCTCTAAATGAACGTATGCTTTACAACTCCAGTATTTATAATAACAGTGATGTGACGGATCAGACGGTGAGCTCTGCAGGGGGAGATGACTATGAACTGAAGAGGAGTTTATGATGAAAGAGCTTCCAGCTGTGTTTGATGTTGTAGAAACTGTTGCATTTACAACTAAAATACAGTTGCAGTTATTCTGCCCTACAAAGGAAAAAGGCAGTAACTTCATTTTTGTCAAAAAGGAGTTAAAATAATTTTTGTGGCATTAAAGGCATCCTTTGTCAAATATGACAAATATCTTCTCTCAAATGTGTTTTATTTTGGTAACTTCAGTTACAGTGTTCTGACATGGAAAATATCTGCAAGAAAATTAAAAGATATGTGAACTAAGTGCATTATACTACTAAACAGTATATAGTCATAACTCTTAGACTCACCACTAGTACAACTCTGATCCCAGGTGTGAAAATGCATTAAAATTAAGCAGTGTCATATTTTATCAGAAAAGGTTTGATGGTATTGAATTTTTTTTTTCTGTTGCAGCATATTGCCTTTTAAATTTAAAATTCTAAAATTTTATTTTATTAGATTTAAATATTATTAGCTTCAAATGCTCAGAAACATCCCAAAACCAG
>JAJHUR010119475.1:0-21397 GCA_027495735.1 Lutjanus campechanus
GCTACTCAGCATCCCTCTCTTCCTTCCCATCAGCCCTCACCTCGCCGCCGTTTTACAGGGAATCCCTTCTGAGGCCGGCTTGTTCATCAGACTCCTCCAGAGAGCTTGAGTTGTAGTATCAGTGTGAGATGGGGTGTCTGCGTGTGTGGGTGCAGGTTTCCGCTGCGGAGAGTCATCACTGCGAACAGAGTGAAGGTTATTTTCTAATGCTGCAGGGGCGGAGGTGGACTGGGAATAGTGGACGGACGCTGGAGGGCCAGAAAAGGCAGCCAGCTGCAGAATCAAAAGTTCAGCGCACAAACAAAACAGAAGGGATATTATGTCTTTTCTGTGTGACTGTAACAGCAGAAGAGTTGATCAGTTTGATCTTTGTGCTCAGGCATCTTTCCCTGAAGCAATATTCCAAATATGTTATCATAACCGACATGAAAGATGGCCAAAAAGACGCTGAAAAAACCCCAGTAACTTCCTTATGAGTTTCTGCAGGGTTGTTTATTGTAGAGCTCTGCATTAACTCCACTAGTATAAACTATGGGGATGGATTATAGCCAATTAACGTCATCCGAAAAACGATTGAGCATTTACTAAAATCCCTGAAGATTAATTGTACAAACAGGGAACTACTTCACTGTTTGCAAAGGAATTGAAGGTGGTGGATGGTAAACTGATGACAGGAGACACTGAGGGAAAGTTAAAGGAGCAATACGTAACAATTGTGTGTGACTTGGAGCCAGAGACTGTATATTAAATAGGTTGAAATCCTATTTAATATGTGATCTATGGTTGAAGCAAGTCGTTTCCCCCCATATTGCTAATTTAACCTTTATAAACGTCTACTGCTTCTAAGAGACCATTAATCATATTGAGTGACTCGTTCTGCAAACCTCTGACATTAATTTGAACTTTAATTAACGTGAAACTGGCAAACAGAAACTTTCAGTTTCAAAGGGGGACACCTCAGCTGGAGGGTTGCTGACAGAGTAGCAAGTATTTTAACTTAACATGTTAACATATCGCGGTACACTGTATGATTTATTACAGTAAATATATCACAGGTTTCTCCTTTTAAATCCAACATTTCCTCCTGGAATTTGTGATTCTGCAGCGCTTGTTAATTTTATCACTCGCCATCGTTTCAGCACAAATTAATGCAATTCACACCTGCTTTAATGAGCCAAACTAAAAGTCACATAACTGCTGCCCTGGTCGAAAAATGTTGTTCTCCAAAACTGATCACTTCAACTAATCATGTCATCACAATCACAATTTTAGTCAAAACAATCTCGATATGACTTGTTCAGAATATTGTGCAGCCCTGGCCGTAACTGACCAGTCAGAATGAAGTGTTCACAGCTGTGTAATTATTAGTACTAAACACAAAGATCGGCTGAGGTTGAGAGAAATATCATTAATTTTACAGATATTTGGACCTAAACCAAAATATTAGACAAAAGTAATTTTTATCTGCTGGTATCAGAGGATTTCCAAAGTGTGTCTTGGTTGCACACAAGACACAAACGTTAGTGGGGCCTGGGGAAAATTACATTTCGTCACTAAAACATCTGTATTTCAAGCTATGTTTATGTATTTTCAAGCTTTTTTCTGGTTTGAATACATAAAAAACACTTCTCGAAAGCTACAGAATGAAAGAACAACTTAAAAAAAACCTAAAGAAAAAGTAATGGACCCAACCTTTCAGTCACAATCTCCAAATACAAACTTTGTAATATCTATAGTCAGGAGAACTTTGTAACTCATTTTAAAGCTGAGCTCTGAAATCTAATACGTAAAACTAACTATTTTGTTTAGCAGAGCTACATGGTGGGAAGCACTATGGTTACAAAATAGAAAACTGTATTTGTCAGTCCCAGTTTGCTCTGCAAAATGTGCAAACCCGCCCATTTTCACAGGCACAGCTTCATCCAGAACTTCTCCTGTGTCTTGTTGCTTTTTCTGGTCAGAAACCTTAAGGAATGCAAGTTTGAGTGACAGGTTCGAGGTCAGTTGGGACTCGTGCAGTTGTGCAAGTAATGTGTGTAGTTTGTGGGCGTCGATAACAAAAAGGAGACTAGACTCATTTATCTGTTTGAACAGATTTGAAAATGTAATGTGTTTTGTTATATATAGTGTATTCTTAGCTTGTAGCATGAAGTGCTAAAAATAAGAAACACCAAAAACATATGGATGGATTTGATGACTTTGTTCTTTCAAGTAGAAAAAGAGAACAATCTCTGAAAACAGAAAGAAAACAAAACGCTGTTGCATTAATTCATGAATTATGCATCTTTCTGATAATAATGGGAAATGAATATTTTGGAAACTGCACCCATGAACTATGCATGAACAAAGAATCTGAATGGGGAAGTGCTTACAGGCTGCTCACAGTAATCTGTTCTGCATCTGAGGGTTCAACACGACCCCATTGTGTTCTCCCACCGAAGCGCTTCACAGGAAAGCCGTGAACAAAACCCCCCAACGTCGCTCTCGCCGCGCGAGTTCTCCCACCTGCAGCTGTCACAGCAGACGTGCAGGGAGACGAGCTGAATTATTAACACACCTCGCTTACGACAGGGAAAAATGACATGACGGGAAGAACGGGAGGGGAGGGGGTGAAGAGGAGAAGGTGGAAAGAGTTTTAGGGAGGTGAGAGGGTTGATGAAATGAAGCAACACTAGGTTTCCACTCCATTGTTTTTTATGGCTTTTAAAGACAAAAGTGCAGATTGCATTCAGGAGACAGACTTCCTTCATGTATATCCTTCATTATCCATATCCGAATTCCTCCTCAGAAGGACTTATCATCGTCCTATTATCTTCTCACAGCTCACTCTCTCTGCTACCCTTTGGTCTCTCCCCCATCCGGGTTTGCAGAGTCTCCCACGCCGGAGACACACAGGATTTTACACGCCTGTTTCCCCACAAAGCTCTGCACTGTTTGCTCACTGTGTTGATGCGTTTATAGGCCTAAAGCGGCTATTGTGCAGCCTGCCAGCAGTTTACTCTCATACACAAATGGTAATACCACTACTTACTACAGTTTGTGGGCACGTTATGCAATCCTTGTAGCTCATTAGTAATGTGATTCAGTTGTTTTGACTCCCTGTGTGTCATCCAGCAGTGTCTGATGTGTGGGTAGAGGGCATTGTAGTGTGTTTAGACCCACAATTTCCTGCCTTATTAGCCCTCTAACTGTCGAGGATGCTTTTCTATACACTTGCCAATTCAGCTCCAAAAAAGCATAACTTTGCGTTCTAGTGAACGCCACGTGCTTCCAAATTTGGTGATATTTGTTTTCAGATAAAGTGAAGCATTAAATGCTCCTTTATGGGTTGAAATGATTCATCTGAAGCTAATAAAATTCTCTTTAAAAACCAAAACATTGGATTGTTTCATAAATGTGTCGTCATGAGATTTAAAATAATACTGTACCAAATTCATAAAAGTGTTGATATTTTAAAGAAACATGTTTTTCACAGGACAGCAGGAATAAATCCCAAAACTCTCCTGCTTCATAGGCCAAATAAAAACCTTTAAAAAACCTATTTCATTATCTTGAACATGTGTGTAACAAAGCTTTACACAAAACTGCTTTTGTCACTTCTTGAAAAGTTGATATTTTGGGGATTTTCACAGGACAGTGAGAATAGTTGTGCCGAATAAAACTCTTTAAAACACCAGATCACCTCAAAATCACATCTTCTTGAGCTGAAGTGAAAATTTCTGTAGTTAATAAAAATCTGACATTTTAGAGAAACTTGGCTTTCACAGTTCAGCGCCCAGAATTTGTAAATGCCAAATTTCCTCCTTCTTTGGCTAAAGAAACTTTTAAAACCCTGAAGATTATCTCAAGAATGTTTAGTTGCAAAGTTCAGAAAAGGTTTTTAGTTATTAGTTGTTTAATTTTTTTTATTAGTTTATGATGATTGTGTAAGCAGCAAATATCCTCCTTCTTTGGCTGGTAAATCACAAGTCATCATCAGGCTAAAAGCAAGATTTCCATTTTGTGCAGTGACAATGATTTTGTAAATTCATCTTTCCCTCTTTCCTTTAAGGCTTAAAAGACCTCTAAGAAATCCAGCAGATCATTTCATAAATGTATTGTTATAAAGTGTCAAACAAGGCTTTTAAAAAATTAGTTTATTAGTTGTTGAAAAGTGATTGTGAAAAAGTAGGAATTTGGAGAAAGACTGTTTTTACTGGATAGCAACTGTATTTTTTAATTAAATCTTCTTTTTGAGCATGAAAGTTAATTTTTGACCTCTGGAACCTAAAAACACCTAAAAGACCAAAACCGAGGAGAGCTGCAATGATTAGTCGATTGAAAGATAACCAGTTCCCATTTTTGCTATTTTGAAGATCGACTAATAATTCCAGGAAATTTTTAAGCCAAAATGTCAAACATTTGCAAGTTGCAGCGTCTTAAATGTGAGGATTTGCTGCTTTTCTTTATCGTTTAAAACAGTAAGTGAAGAGTCTTTGGGTTCTGAACTATCGGTTGGACAAAAGAAGCGATTTGAGGACGTCACTTTGTGCTCTGGGAAATTGTTACAAGCATTTCCCACAATCTTTAGACAGCTGCAGCCCTGTGTAAGATAAATGGAAAAAGCAAGAAAGCCCTCAAATAACCCAACAGAGTATCTCAGAAATCTTTCTCTAGACTAACTCTAACATGATTTTCATGGACAGTGATGACAAGTTTGAAAATTCTCCTTGTTCTTTGGCTTAAAAACAAAACAAAACATAATTGGATTGTGGCAAAATGCGCTGTTGCTTAAAACAAGATTTTTCTTTTGTTCATAAGGAGCATTTAGAGAAACATGGCTTTCACAGTACGGTGACATTTTGCCCAGCTTCTTTCAGGAAAAACACTTAAATTAGATTTTCTCAGAAATGCAGTGTCGCAAAGCTCAAAACAAGAAAAGTACTTTTGAGTTTTCATGGATGATGATTTTGCAGCTTTTCATTCTCCTGCATCTTTGGCTAAAAACTTATTAGATTATCTCAAAGGCCGATTGATGCGAACAGGATTTTTCCTTTCATAAAACCAGGTTTTGGAGAAACCTGGTCCTCACAGGACAGCGCCAAACATTTTGTGAACCCCTCAGTGAATGATGAGCGGTCTCGTCTCTGTAACAGCCCATTGGCCGGGTTTACTCACTCTCTGATTGGTGTTTACGTTATTCCTGTCCAATCAGCCCTCAGTGGCACGCTTGCAGCGGCGTGTGTATCTCGCTGGGTTAAAGACTTCGCCTGGAACCAGATTAGCGCATTCCCCACTGAAGTATGTGTTTTCTGTCTCTTAGGACTCATTAGCTGCCTGTGTGCGGTTTGTGTGTATTTAAGGTGCCATGTTTTCCATTGTTTTAAAATTGCCTTTCAGGATCAGAATCCTGGTGGTTTTGGCCCAATGCAGATGCAGCATAATCTCAGCGCCCACATGTTCTCATGCGTCCCGCCTATTGAATGAGCAGAAACAGGACCGTGTCGCGTTGGTGGCCTGGTAGTCAGCGGTCAGAATAGCTCCCCGAGCTGTTTGGAAAGGTTAGGCCTTCATAGAAGACAGCCTGCCCGGCCTGGGTCGAAAGTGAACTTTAGCTTAAGAATAGACTCCTCGGTGCCAAGAGAAACAAGTCTGCACTTTCCCCGTTCGGAGTCAGGGAATGTTTTGTGGTTGAGCTTTGTGGGTCAGATTTGTTGCTCCACTCATGAGTCAGTTCTTTTTCTGTTTTCCAGCAAGGTTGTAACACATGGAAACATGCAGTTTGGGAAAGAAGAAGAAGAAGTAGAAGGAGGGGGAGGAGGGGGGGACTTTTTTGAGGTTTGTTAAGTAAATACACTGAGTCAATAAATAGTAACACAAAGCTAAATATGATTGCATCTAATTCAGTATCTTAAATCAAACCCCAAGTATTCCAGATCAACGGTCTTGTTCGTGTGACTTACAGAAGCCAAAATAAACTGAGCAGCGTGTAGTTTCACCTGTGGTTTGTAGATGGCAGCAGTGAGCCGCCGTGGACGAATCCCCTGATGGTTTGAGTCAGGACTGTAAATCAGACAGCAGCAGGTCCCTGTCAGGTCTGAGAATCTACTCACATGGCTTTTTATAGGACCCAAGTCAACAATATTCAGCATTTTTTATTATAAAAAAACAAACAAAAACCAATAATAGACAACTATATTATCATATCCAGACTTTTAAATCTAAGTGCTTTAAAGATTCATAGATTAATCAATCAACAGATCATTTGTCAACAGTAGCTTTGATGAGCGTTTAATTAAGTTACAATCTAACTTTATTATAACTAATCAAATTTTTAAATCTTTTTTTTCTTTATTATTAACAACAAAACAAACACAGACAACAATACTGTCATAAAAAGGATGAACACAAGTAATCCAGGCATTTAAATCAGTACTGTAAATAATTATGGATTAATCAATGATGAGCGATTAATTATCATTATCACTGATTAGGCAACAGTCGTAAATATTCAGGGGGTTTTGTTGCTTTTCTCTCTTTCATGTTGTTAAAATTAAATCTAAATGATGCAGCTTCATCAAAATTAATCCAGTTTTTCTTGTTTTAAACTTGTTTGTCAGTATAATTTTTGATAATTAACAAAAGAGACAACTGTATGGATTGAATTTGAAACGGCAAATATAATTGTAATAACTATTATTAACGGATCAGTGGAAGCATAAATACCAAAGATATAGTTTCTCAAGTGAGAAGATTAACATCTTTTTTCTGTTTTATTTAGGGATGTAACGATATCTTTTTTTGTTTTCACTCATCAGCCAATCCAATCAATCAATCGAAGAGGGAGCTACGTGCGTCAAAATCTCGTTTTACAACCTTGTAAATAAAAAATAAATCTTCTTGTATCCTCATAGATCAAATATCACGATTATGCAATAAAAAAATTACACAATACTGTTACAGACTGTGACAATATATACAGATCCACTCAAAATTATTCAACCCCCACTACAAATCAGATTTATTGACAAAATGTAGAAACTTTCAGCTGTTTTCGTTGCTGTGATGGCCAGTCTAGTATCTTCCAGGACTTCTTCTGAAGCCAAGCCTTGGTGGTATACCCAGGTATGGTTGGGATCGTTGTCCTGTTGGAAATGATGCCCAAGCTTCAGCTTCCTCACAGACAGCATGACATTTTCTCCCAGGATTTGCTGATACTGGACTGAATCCAAACGCGGCAGGTTTCCAGCGCCAGAAGATGCAAAGCAGCCCCAGAGCATCACCGAGCCACCACCATGCTCCACTGCAGGGTGTTGTTTTCAGCGTATGCCTCATTCTTCCTCCTGATCCACAGGCCCAAAAAATTCCAGTTTTGCTTCATCGCTCCACAGAACGGAATCCCAAAACTTCTGTGGCTTATTTATATGGTTTCGAGCGTACTAGAGGCGACTTTTCTTCTGATTTTGGGTCAGTAGTGGTGTACGTCTCGGAGTTCGGGCATGGAGACCTTCAGTGTTTAGTGTGCGCCTTACTGTAGACGCTGAAACCTCAGCGCCTGCTGCCACCAAGTCTTGCTGCAGGTCTTTTGCAGTCACTCGAGGGTTTTTGGCCTCCTGCCTCCTCAGACATCTGGTGGCAGCTGTTGATAGCTTCCTCTTTCTGCCACGTCCAGGTAGTGTAGCCACTGTTTCTTTAATTTCCAACAGTATCTCTAGGAACATTCAGTGCCTTTGCTATCTTTTTGTATCCTTTTCCTTGTTTGTGCAAGGCAATGGGACAATTCTCTTGATTTAACCACATTTCTAACATGCAATCAAACGTCACTATGAACAAACCCCAGGCCGGTCCGGGTATTTTTGTTCTATCTCAAGCATCTCTCTTATGTGGGATTATATTCAGGGGGTTGAATAATTTTGAGACAGCAGTAGTCATTAAAAGTGGTATATTGTGTTGAGTTTGGAGAAACCACCTGTAATACTGTTTGTGTTGAGTTATTTAAATTGTTCTCCTTTGAGTTGTTTATCAAAAACAGCTGAAAGTTTGTACATTTTGCCAATAAACCTGCTTTGCAGTGGGGGTTGAATAATGTTGAGTGCAACTGTAGGCTCCCATCATATCACATGGTTCATTATATTATTTCATTTTATAAAAGGGTCACTCCTGACTCGTGCTTTGTTTTTGCTTTGCAGTTGGACATAAATAATTCAAACATTCATAAAAGACAGTTCACGCCGTTTTATTGTTCCTGTTCAGGTCATTGTTGCTTCTTTTATTTCACGTCATTAAAGAAGAAAAGCAGAAGCTCTTTAAGCTAAAAGGAAAATTTAATTTTTTACAAGTAACAGATACTGTAAACATCAATTTATTATTGAATAATGGACATTTTTTCAAGTTGTCATTTTTCTTTGTTTTCTAATATTATTTATTCTTTGTTATTTGAGTTTTTGGTCTCGTGAGTTTAATGTGATGGTAAACTGGATATTTTTCCCCCATTTAAAGTTTTTATTGTGATTATGTGACAGAAAAAACAACAACATTACAGTACAAGACACTGCAGACTGCACAAAAAGAGGAGAAACAATAATATGGAAAAAATAATAGTAAATAAATTAATATAAAAAAAACTTCATCATTTCATTTCATGCATGTTTTCCTGCATAACACAGGATCATGTGCATGAACGTGAATTATCAATGACACATACTTACACCAACACATTAATATATTATATGAATTCTTTCCTGTTTTTTTAGACGAGCAGTATCTATTAGAAAAAGCCAAAATAGTTTAAATCTAACTATTATTATCTAGAGATGACAGACATCAGAGGGCCGGGGATGTGAATCCAAGAATGACCTCATCATATCCCACAAGCCACTGCTTCCCCTTCCAGACCGAGAAAAAATGATGCAGCCTCGTCCATATTCATTAAATCCAGAAAAAAGCAAATTAACAGCATCATCTTGGACTCTGGGAACTTTTGATTTGTTGCAGAAAAAAAAGAACTAGTTTTCTGACATTTTATAGACAAAATGAGTAGTTTTATTTGAAAAGTAACTGATTAATTGATAATGAAACATATCTTCACTCTGCTCTAATTAATATAAAAACTTCTGAAATGATTATTTGATTAAACTGCAACAATTTTGATCATCAGTAACTTTTCATTGTTTATTTTTCACGCAAACTGTTAAACTTTCTCTGTTCTTTGTCATATGTGACAATAAACTGAATCCTTTGGGTTCTGATTTTGATGTAAAAAATATTAAACTGTCACGTTTCACAGTTTTCTGACATTAAAAACAGTCTTCTTCAAATCTGTCAAGTGTTGTGCAGTGGTGCAGAGTCTCTGCGGTTTTAGAGAAGCTTTTGTTTTAGACGCCACATCTGGATGAGGCCCTCTGCAGGCCAGGCGGTCACATTACAGTAGATGGATGAGAGAGAGAGGAAGGCACAGTTCAGGGTTACAGCTCTTTTGTTAATGTCTGCTTTTAACTTTTTCAGTCAAATAAGTAACAAAAAAAAGTAGAAAGAAATGAAGGAAACAAGAAGAAGAGAAGATTGAAACTTTATACAGGAGAGAGATGAGAAGTGGTAAAATGATTTCAGCTGTTACTGTTCCTTCATCTGCTTCATCATCTCTCACTCTGTCTAATGTTCTTCCTCCCTCTTTACTGCATGTCACTTATTCCATTTTTAGCTCCGCGAGTGATTGGCAGTCGCCCGTAGCGTGTTTGCTGGTATGATACCACAATAAACACACAGCGCTGGGATTGTGCGCTTAATTAGTTTGGTGTAGTTAGTAAGAGAGGAGATCTGAGGTGAGCAGACGGTAACCAGGGATTACACTAAATATTTATCATAACTCATCAATCTTCCTGTTGCTATGTCCTCCAGGGAGACATTTGGCAATAATAATCAGCTTCATAGCTCCATACTTGTGTTGTGTTCTGTAATGATTTATCTGGAGCTCTGCTGGTTGTGTGATCAGTCAGCATATCATGGCTTAAGAGATTTTTATCTGATAATTCCAGATACTCTGCCTTTGTGTGATGAAAATATTTCTTGTCTTGATAATTAGACCTAACCTACAATTAGTGTCTAACCTTCGTGGTGTTTAGGTTGTTATTATTATTATTATATCTATAAATATCTCCAGCTATATCTAAATAAATACAGATTGTCAAAGTATCTGATTTGAATTCTTGGGCAAAATGTTCTATACAAACTAAAGTATATTTGTGGAGACTTTTGATTAATTTCTAATACAAAAAACAAATGAGCATGTGAAGAGTCAGAACTTTTTTGTTTTTGTTGCCATGGTGAGTTAGATTTGGTTAGATGAGAGATGTGGGGTATTAAATCTTAAATCTTTGCTCAGCACATCTGAGCCTTTCTTACCCTCAGGTGTGCTGTAAGTTAGATGAACTTCTTTTTAAAAGAAATTCTTATCCAAGAAATTCTTATCCAAATCAGCCACGAGAAGCAGGTAGTTATTTATAGTTTCCACGTGATGTCACATCCGTGAGGTTTCGCCCCCTCGGAGGGCAAAACAATGCTGTCTTATGCTGCCCGCCAGCTTACGAACTGAACGGTCTCTGTTGTTTCGGGCGGTTGTTGTGCGATCGGATGCACTAACCGATGATGAGACAAGCCTGGGCTGTGTTGCTACAGAATCCCGTCCAACAAAGAAAACCCAGAAAGGAGGAGACTGTGGATTTGTGCCAATAAACGTGCCTCTGGCCCTGCGGAGAGCAAACAGTGGCAGCCGTCAGAGTGCACACGTATTTACAGTGAACACTTTACCAAAGTTTTGATTGAATTTATGTCCTAAGATATTATATTAACCTACAACACTGACCACAATGACCCTGAAACTAACTAAAACCCATGAGTTATCCTTCGCCTCCCAAACAGCAGCATCGTTGACCATCCAAATTAAAAATACATATTACTGTTTGTACTTTTATACGCTTTGATCCAGATCGGCAGTGTGAGACGAGGGATCCTCCACAAGACAGATGTAAACATGAGCGAAGTGGAGCTGTGGCAGCGACTTCAGTGACTGAAATACAGCAGCAGGTGCTGTATGTGGATCGCAAGTGGCCAAAACTTGTAGTTTGTTCTCATATCTTTGTTTTTCTTTAGTTGAGAGGTGATCCAAATATTTGAAGCTTGAAACAGCGTGAAATTTTAGCAGCGTGTGCTGCATCGTCTATGGGGTGTCCAGTGTGAGCCGCCATTTTGACTCGTCGTTTTTGCCCTCCAGGTCACCGCACATGTTGTGTGACTGAAAACAAATGAATTAGTCATCAGTATCGGCCGAGAAAAATCCAGATGACGCATTCCCAATAACTGCTCAATGTTGTTCTGTGTCTATTTTGAATTTACAAACCAAAGTATGTGATAATCCACAACAGTCCTGTCTTTTGGGGCTCGTTGTAGCTTTTCAGGCAATTGTGAAAACTAAAATGAATAGAAATGCCAACACAGATCCTTCCCACTCCTGTTGTTATCTGTTACAGTTTAAACATGTTGGCTACAATATTTCCTTTCATTTTATTTCCGTAGTTTGGATGATTTAGAGATTCCCTGCAGGACCTAATATAGTCAGTCACTGCAGGCTTTGGTTTTTGGTGTATTGACATTGTGGCTTCACTGATGGCCTCTTATGCTTCAGCTGCAGCTGGAATACTGAAGCAACTGCATCCAGAAGAAACATAACTGCAGTTTGTGTTGTATAAAAGCTTCACGCACGTGCGTCCTCTTTGTTTTAACTCGGCTGCTTCTTGAGTTTTAGTGAGGATGGCTGAGCGTGAGCAACAGCAGATGGAACCAATCGACGAACGTTTAATAATTGCATCGTAGCCCTCTAAAGAGATTCCCACCCTTGTGCACCAATCTCTTGCATTTTGGCGGCATCACAACTCTATTTCTGGTGGATTAGACGCTTTGTGCTGAACGTCTGTGTGATATTAGCGTTGGAATTCAAAATAAAGAATTCAGAAGTAAAAAGTAAAAATGCAGAGCGTTCATTTAGCATTAAAAATAACGCACAACGCACAAACCGTTCTTCAATGATATAAGTAGGATTTAGCTAGGGCTACACATTTAATTGAAATTTTCCAAATCACAATATGGCTTTCTGCAATTTTCAGATCGCAGGAGGCGCAATATTTGATAAAAGCAAAATGTTGAGGCAGAGACGTCCTGTCCTTCACATCAGAGTCTACAGACTGAAAAACAAAATCACACCATAGTCATTTTAACAGGCTTTTCAATCAAAATAAGAATAACAGTGTGAAAATCATCATTACCTCTAATATTGCAAATCATATTGAAATATCAATTTTAAAGAATCGTTCAGCCGTAGATCTAACATCAGTTATCATTTGGCACTGGGGCTGCAACTTAAGATTAGTTTTAGCTCTTGTCTCAATTAATTGATTGGTTTCTTGGTTTATAAAATGTCAGAAAATGTTGATCAGCGCTTCCAAAATCCCAAGATTTCGTCCTCAAATGTCTGGTTTTATCCACAACTCAAAAATATTCAGTTTACTGTCATGAAGGAGTAAAGAAACCAGAAAATATTCACATTTAAGAAGCTTGAATCAGAGAATTTTGGCTTTTTTTTCTTACAAAATTACTCAACCAATTAATCAACCAATTATCTAAAAAAAAAATTTTCACGATTGATTAACTGTTGCAGCTCCAGTGTTGGTGGTGCAACTGTTAAAGGGATGCTAAATCACACCTGTGACGAAAATACCTGTGTGAATACAACATCACGTTCAGTTTATACAATGAACAGAGAGACACGCAGCTCAGTTGACACAGAGATTTGTCAGTATTGGTATTTTTCTCTCGAGTGCACACATAGTGGTGTTTACACAGACATTATATCAGTGTACAAAGGGATTTTTGTGTGCAGACTGACTGACGATAAAACGTACCCACAAGCAGAAAGGCTTAGTGAAGATGCATGAACAGATCTCTGCATTCATTCGGTCTGTTTTCACTTGTTTGGCTGTTACGCTGCGCCCACACGTTATTTTTTTTATTATTTCATGAAAAAAAATCAGTCATAATATCTCCTTCTTCTGTCATCATGGCAGCCGCTTAATTACACAAACACCCACACTGGCTGTGACACACGGTGAGAAGATGCAGCCTCACTCAATCCTTCCATAAGTGACATAAGCTCATTACTCACAGTAAACATTGTTGTTAATCTGTGAACACAAGTCCCGACTGCTGCTGCCCACTCTCTGCTGTGTGTGTTCACGCCCCCGTAGATACTACAACACACACACACAGACACACACACCGACCAACACTTCCCCTGCTAATGGCATGTTTGTGTAATTCAGCCTTTTGTTTGGAGTTTGTCTTCGGAGCGTGGCCTGCAGTCGGATCCCGCTCGTGCACGGCTCAGAAGCTGTCGTTTCGAAAAGAACATGATGATGTTAAACTCCAATTAGCGATGAAAGGCAGGGCCCCTGAAAATGGGTGTTGTAATTGTTATTTCACAATCTGTAAATTCCCTTTTACGAGTGTCACAATCTGTAACTGTTCCAAAAGGCACCGTTCTTCTTCTATTATTTTAGAGCGTGCGTGGATGTACTCCATGTTCTCCAGAAAAACGGACGTGTGTCTGTTGGGTAATTTATGGTTTGCAATCTATTTACAAAAGCCTGCTGTAATGAGCTATGAGCTCACATGTTTGGATCACATCGTGGAATGATGATCAGGGGAAGAAAAACAAGAGGAGGAGAGGCAGAGTTTGAATCGAGGGCAGAGACGAGATGAGAGGTGGGCGAGTTACGACATTAGATACTTATCTAGATGAGTGTAATTGTTTTAGTCTTTCGTTGACTTAATGAAGGTGTTGTTGTACAGTGTGGATTTTTTTATTTTTTTATCTGTAGCTGCTTTGTGTGTGTGTGTGTGTGTGTGTGTGTCTTTGCCTGGTTGTTTTAATTGAAGCTTTAAATCAGGCTGTCATACCTGTATGAAGGGTTGGGCCACTCTTACCTTGTCTCCTGTCAGCCAAACAAACAGTCCTTTATTCTTTATTCTCAGAGAGACAGACAGACAGACAGACAGCGGGACAGTCAGCTATAATAAACAGCCAGCCAAACAGCCAGTGAACTATTCATTAATTAATAAACAGCTGAATAAGAGGTGTTGTCTCTTCACAGTGCTTCACTTTGACTGCAAGATCTGATATTGATATACTTCAGACATGCGCCGGATGCTGCATTTAGGTGTTGATGGAGAGAAAACAAATATTAGAGAATCACAGATTCTGCCGTTCAGTCCGTTTCTTGAAACCGAAGGCTCGTTGCGAATGATTTCTGACTTAATATTGAAACCCCCCCACAAATATCCATCATCACCCGAGTCATGCTGCATAATCTGGATGTCTCTGAATCCTTCACTTTTTCTCTGGTTCTGAACACTTTGGAAAGCATTTGCTAATGAATCACTTGCAGTGGCCCCAAGGAGACATTAGTTAACGCAAGAATATTTGACATTTTAATAGAGCTGAGTCAAAATTCTCTGATTCCAGCTTCTTAAATGTGAATATTTTCTGGTTTCTTTTACTCCTTTGTGACACTAAACTGGATATCTTTGGGTTGTGGGCAAAATATGATATTTGAGGACACCGTCTCAAGCTTTGGGAAACACTGACAGACATTTTTCACCATTTGCTGACATTTTATTGGCAAAATTACTAATTGATTAATTGAGAAAATAGTTGACAGATTAATCGACAATGAAAATAATCAGGGTGAGCTGATAATGACTGAAATTTCATTCTTCCTTTAAGATTTTTCTTACTTGGTACTAATCGGCCAAAGAATGAAAAACAGCCCCAAAGATGTCCACATACACACGTGGCTGCGACCTTCTGTCCAGCTGCTCGCTGCTGCCAGATGTTTGAGTGGCAAACAGAAAAAATGATCATTAATCAAACTATCAGCGCTTGTTCATTGTTTCTCTCGGTCTTCCCGCCCCGGCCGCTTTGCCTTTCACTTTTTCCGTCAGAGCTACGGAGGAAAACTTTGTTTAAATTGACTTTTTAAGTGTCTCAGGATCCTTTAAAGGACTAAAGCGTGGCTATAAGAGGGCCACTCCTCGCCCTCAGGCTGCTGCAGGATTGTAGTTATGATCATGATTGCTCTTAATTATCATCATTAGTAAAGAGAAGTGTCACTGGCAGTGTGAGAAGCAGGTAGTAAAGTGTGATAAATGGCTCCTGTGAACGCTGATTCCATCATTGAGAAGAATGGTTTTCAGTTTTCCGTGGTGCCATCAATCACCGGCGCTGGCGTCTGGCGGGGCAGGTTAGGCGGATGGACAGACGGGGTGAGGCTGACGGACATGTGAGGCAGATGAGCGCTCAACTGTCGAGAGGCCGCCAAGCTCCAGCTGTCGACTTAAAGCCTGTAACCTCTCGGCCTCCCTGAGCTCATCCTGCAGACGGATTCCTGGATTTGTTTTTGTTTGAATCCAACCTGGTTTCATCATCATTAGCACATAAATCAGCCGGCGGTGGTGTAATCGTTTAACATAAAGAGAAACCAAACGGAGGTTATCTGTAGGGCTGCGCTCAACGATTATTTCTTCATCAAATAATCTAGGGATTATTTTTTCAAATAATTGTCATAATGCCTGACTGATACTAGATTTTTTTAGACCAATACCATGTTGACTAATAAATACCGGCTGTGTCTCTAAAACCAATCAGTTTGAGGAACTTTTGGAGGAAAAAAAATGTCTAAACTCTAATTCCAGCTTCTCAGATGTGAATATTTTCTGGTTTCTTTACTCCTCTCTGACAGTAAACTGAATATCTTTGGGTTGTGGACAAAACAAGACTTGCAGACATCATCTTGGGCTTCGGGACACAGTGATCGACATTTTTCACCGTTTTATAGACCAAACAAGTAATTTATTTTTCAAGAAAATAACTGACAGATTAACTGAGAGTGAAAATAATTGTTAGTTGCAGTCAGCGCTCTCAGATGGACAAACTGGAATGTTGACTCTGTCTCTAAATTACCTCAAACAATGAGAAGTTCATTCTTAACGTTGGAAATTTGTGATTGTACTGTAGTTGCTGTTCTGGAGACAAAACTAAACTTTCAGTGTCAACATTTAAAACAAAATAAACGAGAAGTTCTTGAAGTGCTCAGAAATTCAGACATCTACAGATTCTTCTTGGGCAGATCATGAGGAAGAACATGTGATATGATAAAAAGTGCTGTTGTGAGACTGTTTTCTCACCTCTATGCTGCAATTTCTTGTTACTTATTGACAGTCATATTTGTCGATATATCTGTGACAGGGCTTGACGATATGGCTCATAAGTAATATTTAGATTTTTGATAATCATCAGTAATGTGGATATAATAACTGAGTGTGTAAAAGAAAATAATAGAACAGCTAGAACAGTCTGATAACTTCAGAAAATTACTTTAAAACCAGGAGAAGACACTTATGTCATATCACAATATAACAATATCCAAAACTCAAGCCATTTGGCCACGCCCTCTAAACAGTATAATATTGTTATTATAATATATATAATATTGTGTATGAGAACTTCTCAGAGCCGAAGATTTTCTCAGTCAGACCGAAACCCAAAGATATTCAATTTCTGATGGTATAAAACACAGAAAAGGAGGAAATCCTCACATTTGAGAGGCTGGAACCAATGCATTTGGTATTGTCGCCTCATAAATGGTTCTAATAATGAATGGATTGATTAGTCAGCCAGCCATTCCAGCTGTAGACATCTGTATTGTAAAACCATGAGGCGGAGTCAGGGATGAGCAGAAAACCATTTTGAAGTCAAAAACATCTCTGAGCTGTTTTCTTAAGGATGAAACCGTGGCGGGCCCCCTCTCAGCCGTGTAAATCACTTTTGAGAGTGCCCTCTTAGCGGATGGCGCGACGCAGACATGCTTAAGCTGCAGTAAGTGACCCTGAGATATGACTGATATTTGTGCATGTGTGTGTTTTTCTAAATGCGTCGGCGAGCGCGTGCGTACGACGGTGTTTATGTGCAGCCGTTTGGGGCGCCTTGAGCCTATGCTTGCATCCCAGTGTACGTCCCTGTGTGTGCTGGTGATGATGAAGATGACGAGGAGGAGGGAGGGAGGGAGAGAAGGAGAAGGAGGGGGTGAGGCGGGTGAGTTGGCGATGATAAGTGCCATCTCACAGAGGACAGAACACGATTAGTCAGGAGATAATCTTTGCTCTCCTCGGTCTGTGTGTGCAGCGTGGGCAAACTCCAAAGAAAACACTCTACTGTTTTCTTTACTTCTCTCTGCTCGACGCACACGCACACACGCACACATGCACACATGCACACACACACGTTAAACTATTACAGAGAGTTAAGCAAGAAATGAGACAGGGAAGAGTGGGTGTTGTGTTTTTTTTTCTCTTTATGAGCGTGCACTGCATGTGTGTCTGCGTGCAAATGTGTCTCTGCACCGCGTTCGGGTTTTTCTCTCTTTCTCTCCGCTGTAGGTGAACTCGTCATGATCGGGGTGTCAGGGCGTAGCCGTAGCTTAGCGGCGAAGCTTGAGGGTCCCCTGACATTCCTAACAGTTCCCCCAAGCATTCTTTCCCCAAATTATGCACATAATGACAGGGGGAAAAAAGCCATAGATACACAAACACCGTCCAGGGCAGTGTTCACACTTTCCCCTGACCGGCCAGTCATTTTGACACTGACGACCATTACACACACACACACGCACACACACTGACATCCACCTGGGATTTTGATCTTCCTATGCTAAATCTTTCCTACGTCTTTTCGTGACACTGCCATGGTAATATCTGCTCTGGCGAAGACCAGCGGGTTTGGTAATCTCAGCTCGGTGTGTTTATACATGTGTGGCCGGCGCAGGCCACCACCACAGCTAAACGTTTACAATAATAGTCTCCAAGTGATGCCTGTTGTAATAAAAGTCAAGCCTCTCGCCCGCTGCGGAGAAACCAATCTGTCGTGCTGATCTTATTATAGTCAAATTAAACTGTCGTGCCTCAGGCAGCGAGGCCGTAAACTGTGGAACTTCAACAAAAACACACTGATGCTCGCCAGAAGCTCCGCCGCCGCCACCGTACGCAGGTGTGATGCTGTCTGAGTGTCTGTGTAGGAAGCCAGTTCAGCGTGTGGAGACAACGATGGGAAAATATATTGAACTTGTTTCAAGCACATAACTCTTCTTGTGTGTTGACTGTTTAAAAAAAGTCACTCAGCTGTTCTGTGTGTTGATGTGCAAAGTACAGTCTGAAATGTGAAGAACTGTCATTTAAATCATGAAGAATAAGTAAAGAAGATAAATAATTAGACCAGACGCTTCTGGTACTTAAAGATTATCTTCATACTTACCTCAGTACACATAGTTATAATAATAATAATAATAATAATGATATAATAAAACACACTCTGAAACAAACAAAAACCAAACAAACAAGATGTATAGACCAGACACAGATGAAAATGTCTGACTGGATGCTCCACACATATTTTGATGTGCACTGTGAAGTGTTGAGTTTCAGTAGCCCTTTAATGTGGATACAGTGACATTATGAAACTTCAAGATCCAGTATGTGAGATTTACAGCAGTTTATTGGCAGAATATGGCAGAAATATATGTTTTCATTTGTGTATAATCACCTTAAGATAAGAATCGTGTTTAAGTCACTTTATAATGAGCCTTTTATACCTACAGAGGATGCAGGTCCTCCTCCACAGAGGCCTCCATGTTGCACAGCCGTGTTTCTACAGTAGCCTGGAATGGACAAACCAAACTCTGACTCTAGATATGGCGAGTTTCACGGTTCTTTTACAGCGGGGTCAGCATCCTGTGGCTTCTCTGCCCTCCCAGAATTATATGGAAATGAATAATGCTTCTTTTTTTGTTCATTTTCATTTACTACTGTCGTAGGTCTGAAGTGATTCATTCTCCATTTGAAAAAAAAGGTTTAATATTTCATCAACAGCTGTGTGCATCGTAGCTTACATCTACAGCTCAGTGCCTTTTCCTCTAAATTTTGCAGACGGCTAGTCTCGAGTCTCCCTTAACGAGCTGTGGATGCTAAATCCAAAAGGTGGCAAAAGGTTTCAGACTGTTTCAGACTGTTTCAGACTGTTTCAAACTCTTTCAAACTCTTTCAGACTCTTTCAGACTCTTTCAGACTGTTCTACACGTTAGGAAGGAGAGAGTGACATAAGGCATCTGTAATCTGCTAGCTGACCACTAGATGCCACTAAATCCTGCTCACTGGTCCTTTAAAAGTCTTGAAATGGTGTTAAAAACTATTTTTAAAAAAACATAAATCATAACCTCCTTTTAAAAACATATGCATAGATATTCTGATAAAAACATGAACATTTTCAACTGTTTTCAGAGCAGAAACTTTTTCTGTCACTGCTCAAGAAACTTTCTTCAGTTTCTGCTCATGGAAATGTGTAATTATCGTCATCACCTTTATCTTTGCATCCAACAAATATCTTCATTAACCTTTGATTTATTATTTGATAATTTAGTCCATAAAGAGTAAAACTGTACTCATATTCACCATGAATTGAAATTGTAAGATGGCGTCGGTCATAATGGGAACAACTTATTTTTAAAATACCATATGAATCAATACCGGTTTGAAATTTTTATGTTGCTAATGTTTTTTTAAAAGATGTGATTTAAAATTGCATCTTCCACATGATTGTTTTTTGTTTTTCTCTTTTTTAAAAAAGACAAAAACCTAACCAAGCAATATTTATAATAATATTTATTGCTTTTGTTCCAATTACAGTAATAATAAGATGCAACTATCAAGTACCTAATACTCATTCATAACCTCTTAAAAAGTAAAATAACCTCACTGAACACTTATATCTTTAAGGTGCAGTGTGAGCCTGCACAGCTGGTGATGCCTGCTGTTGCTGAATAGTTTCGGAGTCTTTTGTTGCTCTGGATTGTGTCTTAACTTGCATCGTTTTGGCAGCCGAGGCCTCGAGAGAACGAACGAGAGAAGAACGAGAGAAGAACGTCTCAGAGTCAGACGTTTCTCTCAGTGACGCGTCTTCATTCTGTGTGTGTGTGTGTGTGTGTGTGTGTGTGTGTGTGGACCCTGCTCAGGTTTAAGAGACACGAAGGCATTACCAGAGTGTCAGTCAGCACCTCACTGCCTGGGGGAGGGACACAGCAGCACACACACACACACACACACACACACAGTTATATAGAGTTATCCATGGGTAAGTGTATTGTTGCAGGCCTGTTTTATGGTTCGAGTTGGTTCTTCTCTCATTTATTGACTTTGACTTGTGGGTTGAGTAAGAAAATATGGCCCATCATAACCACATGTGAAGTCTCAACGCTACTGTTCCTCATTTCTGCAGATTAATGGATCACGCTCTGGATGTGACTGTAGTTGTTGTAATTTAAAGAGCGCTCTGCGTTAGAGCCGCGTTATTCTCAAATGAATTAGCGTGACACGGATTCTGTTATTATTTTCCACTTGAACACAAGTTCAGTATTTGCTTTGATGAGTCTGTGTGACTCTTTGAGCTGCAGGCAACACGCAGGAACATCAGTTGATCAGTGACACAGAAACTGAAGGAAACTGTGGGATTTTTGTTTTGAAAATGTTGAAGGAGACCGGGGGGTTTCTGGGAAGGGTTTTATTTCATGTGACACAGAAAATATGTAAACACACATGATATTAAAGAGTGGCCAAATATTTAAGGAGTTTAAGTTATAATGTTTAGATATTTGTGATTTAAAACAGAATCATAGGATAAATCAACAAACTCAAGAGGGACCCAAAGGTAGAATTTGTATTTGTTGGAAAAGTTTGGGACTTTTAAAACGGCTCATAAATATTAGGAGCTCTGTGCTATGAAAGAGTAGATTTATTCTTATTGATACATCAAAAGCATCTTAAAATCAGTGTTTAGGCAACATTTAGATTAAAAAAGGAAACATGTTGCATATAAATAACCACATTCTTCTGGTTATTTTTATGTTATTTATACAGTATGTGTATATTAAACAATGTACTTTCAGCCTGTTTTTTTTTTACTGCATATTATGTTGAGTGACAAATTTTAAACATTAACCAGTTCAGTTTTAATGTTTTTTTTTCCACTTGCCTTGTTGGGCAAATTTCTCGCCCTTGTACAAATTATTTTATTCATTAGGGGTTATCAAAAACACAACAAAGACTAAAGTTAATTCTCATGTTTAAAATGTCAGGAAATAGTAAAAAATGTCCATCTCAGTTTTTCAAAGTCTAAGTTGATGTCTATAAATGTCTTGTTTTGTCAAAGATGTTCAGTTTAATATGATAATAAATGGAGAAAAGCAGCATTTTCCTCCATTTTTCT
>JAJHUR010119476.1:3255-25349 GCA_027495735.1 Lutjanus campechanus
AAAAAGACATGAACTTTCCTCTACTAAGACTAATTATCATGAATGAATATTCAGTCAGTTTCTATTTCATCCAGTTATTCCTCAATCATGGCTGCACGGGAATGATTTATTTTCACTTCTCACTACTCCTTTTATTCATGCTGTTTATTGTGACTTTGCTGTTAATTTTTCTTATTTATATATGTTTGAAATCTAATCTAATCTAATCTAAAAAATACCAGAGCAGTAGCCTCTTATTTACCACATATTAGCGACATAAATGCTTAATAATTGGTTTTAAGGAGACTATTTTATTGCTTACATTTTAAATCATTTATCAACATATTTCACAACACTTATAACCGTGTTGTGAAATAAAAAGGGGGTCTCAGGGGATTGAATGCCTTAACAGCAAAATTTTGGGTTTTCTGAAAAAAACAAACTGAAATAAATGACTTGTCATTTTCAACTGACATTAACATGTCTCTTAAAAACTTAATATGTCCATTATTCATTATTTTATTTTATTTTTTTGGCCATTTTGTGCCTTTATTCGATAGTGCAGCTGAAGAGTGGACAGGAAATGGGGCAGAGAGAGAGGGGATGACACGCAGCAAAGGGCCGAAGGCGGGAGTCGAACCAGCGGCCGCTGCAGAGGACTAACAGCCTCAGTACATGGGGCGGATGCTCTACCAACTGAGCTAAACCTCCGCCCCTCCATTATTCATTATTAAAATTACATTTTGTATACATTTATTCACAAATATGAATACAGAAAAATATCACTGTGATGTTTTCTCTTGTAAAAACGTAACGTTATCCCGCACAATTTCTTTCTCTGTTTCGACATCATGGTTACACTTTAAATAAAGAGGAGTCTGTGTAAGACTTCAGCGTAGGAGGGACCCCCCCCCCCCGATTGTGTATTTTTGCTCACATTGATTATAATTCTGCCTATGAAGCATCATGTAGAAACATACAATAAATGTTTAATAACGCTGTACATGTAGCTGTACAATTAGACACATGAGCAATTCCTTACATTTATTAACTATGCACATACAAATAATTCACAAGTTTGTTTAAATGTGATCAATACGTAATTATGTATAATATTACCATGTTATGATGTTTATACACCATTTATACATGCTTCATAAACGGACATTACTTAACACAGACGTGTCCTTATATCTGCTTACGTTGACATTATTGTGTTATTACATATACTGCCTTATGATACTGAATTGAAACAGTGTTGCTGTTGTCTTCTCAGCACCTCTGGGTTGAATAACTTTTTCCTTTTTCGTTTTAAAAAGGTCTTGTTTCCATGTAAAAATGTCACAAGTAAGTTTTTCCACCTGTTAGATCTGTATTTTACAGTCACTTACGCTCACTTAACCAGTCGAGTGTTTTCACGTCTTGACTGGATTCAACTAAGCAGTTTTAGACTCTGATTTAGCAAAAGTTAAGAGTCTGAGAGCTTCGGATGTAGAGGTGAAAGATCTGTTACAGCTTCAGTCAGCTCTACGTGTTCGTTCTTTTGTCTGATCTGTTTTTTGTTTTATTCTCCTCTCATTTCAGATCCAAACACTCCCTCCTGCCCTGCAGTAACCCCTCTCCCACCCACCTGCTCATCCCCTGTCAGACTGTCTACAGTGCTACAACGCTTTAGCTTTCCAGCCTCTTTTTCTCTGCCTGCCTCACCTTTGGACTCCCGCGTCCCTGTCTGACCCCTGTTTAGATAAGTTTGCCTGTTGATCTCTCTGGTTTTGACTGTGAGTAAATTTACCCAACCTACCTGTCTGAGTCAAAAGATTGCTCACGTTCTAGCCTGTCTGTGTCTGAGCCTTCACATGAACATGTTTATATGTAAAACGTGCTGAAAACGAGCAATGTCCCACCCCCACTCTCAGCCCACTTCACTGGTAAACGAAACTAAACTTCTAACCTTTGTGACTTGCACAGGCCCGATTTTGTTTGCTGGGTTTTTGTTTTATTATTTGACAATGGCGCATGTGTATGAATCACGAATGCTTTTTATATGTATGTATATCAACTCTTACACGACATGTGCTCTATTTCTGTTGTTTGCCCTCGTTTAGCTGCATAAACCTCAAAAAGTTAAAAACGATCTTCCTGTGCAACACTGCTTGTTGCTGACAGACAGACGTGAGTATATTTGAGCTTCACTCCTCACCAGCACCAGCTTCAGGGGGTGAGACTTGTTTTAAAGGCCAAAACAATGACCTTTGCAACTCGTTCTGCTTTTATTTATTACACTTTACACAGAGAAACAGCCAGTTCAGTGGAGTGGGCAGATTTGAAGGATCGGGACCCTGGTTAAAGAAGGTCCAGACAGTCATTTTAACCACACTAGCAGTATGGCTCTTGGGATGGCAGTGTCACTTTGGTCCAGACTAAAAATCAGAATCCCCTAGATGGACTGGGACATTTTTTTCCCCCAGAGGATGAATCATAAAGACCATGAAATTTGGTTTAGACATTCATGTCCCTCTCAGGATGAACTGTGACCCTTTTCCTTTTCATCCTGGTGAATTTCTTTTTTTAAATTTGACAAACCTACAAAGCTAATGATATTCCCAAAAGCCTCAGCTGTACTTCACGGTGCTAGTTAGCAAAAATGGCTAACATGGTAAACATTATACCTCCTTGTTAGCATGCCGTTATTAGCATCTAGCTTCAAAGCAACTTTGTCTTAAGTACAGCCTCACAGAGCCACTGGCGTGACTGTAGACTGCAGGCCACCACTGCTCAAGAACTGCAGCCCTGTCCTGCATCTTGAAACAGTCCCCAGAACCTGTCCTGTTTCTCCAGAGAACTGCATCTGGTCTTGGCCTCAACTGCCACCCCTAGAGTCCATCTTCTAACTACCTGCGTGGCTGCTTGAGCAAATTTAAAACCCCGGTGGTGAAGGTAAGGTCACGCTGCAATCCCAAACACATGCCAGTACCTAACCTGCATTCCAATACTTATACTACTACACTGCTTAGTATGAATAAAAAGATTTAGTATGATGTATTTCAAACGTAGTACGCTACAAATACCACAGTGTCCTTCTGCGTGTGGTTACATTTTGCAATATGTGAGCCAGCGTGCTTTTCTGGCTATTCTGACTCACAATCCTCTCCACAGTGGAAGGTATGTTACATTGACTAAACTGCTGAGACTGCACAGACACATGACAGCTCATTAGTTGTGTTCCAAATCACACACATCGCCTTTTTTTCTTCAAATTTCTTAGCGCTACGGAGTGCAACGGATTTGTGAGCAAGAGGTTTCAGAGTTCAAGACTCAATACTACGTTTTTATTATGAAATAAAATGTCCAAACTGTATGTTGCATTCAACAATATGCACTTGTGTGATTCTGAAAGCAGCTTCAGTGTTTTATCACTCACGGCCGCCCCCACTCACACTTGACTCTTTTCCTTAAACCTACGATAACAGATTTTTTTGGCCACTTTCAGTCATGAGAACAAGTTGTTGCCTATCATCACCATTTATATGGTAGATTAGTTAGCAAACAGTTGTTTATTTTACACATCCAGCAGTTTTGGAGAAACATCGTGACACTTAGTGTCATGTTTCTGGCCACCTGGCGAAAGCATGTCCCATACTCATCCTCTTCTCACTCTGATTTTGGTGTTTTTAACGACTCTTGAGGGAAACGCACTAAAACAACACAAACTGTTGGCGGGTTTGCAAGCTTTTCCGGTTTAAAAAAAAAAAAAAAATCTGCCTGTTGTGGCCAAAAATGCCACTACGAGAAGGGTGAGAGTGAATCAAAACAGTAAAAGCTGCGGGCTAGACAGTTAAACAATGAACTGAAACTCGCTACAAAGCTTCACAAAGCCGAGGGAAGCAGCAGATTCATATGATAGGTCTCTATGGCTTCATCACTACGAACAACCGCTTTCATATTGTAACACCGGTTTTAACAGTAATTTCATGAATCTTTATTCTCTAAAGGTGAAATGGTCCTTTAAAGTCAGTCACATTGACAGAATTGCTCCCCATCTCCTGTCAGAAACATACTATTTGGAACAAACGCCTGCTCTCTTCCTTTGATGGGAATAATTTTCCCATCAGTCCTACTTCCCCTCTTAGTATCTCAGTCATATGACATACAGGAACTGAAGGTCAGCAGGAGCTCAGTGAGTCACTATGATCATCTGCTAAATTGCACAAGTTAATTTTTTTTGGAAAGATTTTCAGATCTGTAGAGAGGTCACACATCTGAAACAACAACCTATAAACACAGAAATGTAGACTTACGAGATTTGAAGTCCCCACAGATGGCATCGGTTGTCAGGGTTCCCGGCGTTTTCAGCAGCCTTCCGAAGTCCTCGCACCTGAAAATGACAGACGAAGACAGAAAATGAATAAATATAAATATCCAGACGCTGTGAGGTATCTATACAAAATGAAAATGGGAAAATATTGGAGGTGTTTTAATTTTAGGCATGTTTTGAAAAACTGCTGACCTGCTGAAAAGGATTTGTTAAAATTTTCAGACAAACTGAATGAACAGTTCTACTGTTCCTGCGGTGTATAATTAGAGGCAGTGGGTGGGATGTGGGATGTTTTGGGTTTGCAGACATGAGGATGTCAGCCGAAACAAAAACCAGTCATCTCTGCTGCGTGTCGACAGATGACTAATAAATGATTCAGTCACATTTCATCACATTACATGCGTCGACATCCTCCTTCGGCTTTAATAACGATAATGAGAGTTATAGTGAAGCCGCAGTCTGACCTGATATGTATTTTACAGGCTGAGTGGGAATCTGTTACGTTGCTGAAGGTCCCGTCTTCACAAGGAGCACAGATGGTGTCGTTCGTGCGAGTGGCTGCAAGAAGAAATGAGATGTCGAGTTTGTTAACACTTTAAAAAATATCCATCATTAATAAATGGCATATTGATAGTTAAGTGAACTTTAGTTAAAAGTTATTTTATGATTATCAAACGTTCGAATAATATTTATATATGTTTGAAAAGCAACTGTTAACTTTTATAAATATCAGTTGCAACTCGGTTTTGCCCCTGCAGGCGTCTGTAGTAAAGTTAGCAATAATAAAATATACGATGTCCAGGCAGACTTGCAAAATACAGGCAAAAAAAATACTTTAGGGTTAAAATAAGTATGTTACGTATGTAAGTTGACATAACGTAACGAAACATAATGTAATGTAGAAAGGTGCTTAAAGGGATAGTTCACTCAAAAACATAAATTCAGTCATTATCTACTCACCCTCGTGCGTTGCAGAATCTCCCAATGGAAAACACCCAACAGAATAAAAACATAAAATGCCTCCACACGGCTCGACCGGTGTAACCCAAGTCTCCTAAAACCCCAACATGCTAAGATGACTGAAAAAAAAGTTATTTACACCACGTTTTTAGCCTGAATCCTCACTGTGAATCCTCAGCTTGGAGCTACGTTCATATTCACACGCACACCGTCTGAACCGGATGTGTGCAGTGTGACGGTGTGCAAATGGCATGTCCGGGGCTTTAGGAGACTTGGATTACACCAGACGAGCAGTATGGCGGCATTTTATGTTTTTTTATTCCAGTTGTTTGTTGTTTTTTAGATAATGCATAAATATTTGGGTGAACTATCCCTTTAGGGTACTATAATCATCAGTTATTGTTAAGTTAAAGTTATTGTTAGCCATTAACCAGGTTTTCTGAAATATCTGGTTCAATGATTTTCTAAGTGTTACCTGTATTTTGTATTTTACAGCGGAGGCCTACCTTGAACTCTGACCCCGTGACCCTCAGGGCAGCTGGCCACTGGCAGGCAGTGGTCACAGCGATCACTATTACAGTAGTAACCTGTCACACACCCACACACCGTGTCCTGCTGAGCTGTACACACTTTATCTGTCTTCTGCTTGTTACCTGAAAGAGTCAAAGAGAGAGAGAGTGAGTGTGTACGTGTGTGTGTGTATGAAGATTTGTTCATCTTAACCGAGCCCCCCCCACACACTCCACCTTCATAGAAGCATAACACTCAGACTGAAAGAGACATGCAGTTAGAAGAGACAAAACAACAGCACAGACAACCACAAAAAAAGACCTGAATACATTATGTGTCTCTTTTACGGCCATTTCCGCCAACATGGATGCAGCCCCTTTCCAGCTCCTACACCTTGTTATACAACAGGTAGTTGTGTCCCTGTAGTTGTAGTTGTAATCTGACTGGTCAACTAGACATTTAGAAAGTACTTAAATCTGTATGACAGCACACCGTGCTCATTACAAAAAGCAACACTGGACCCGTATAGACTATGACCTCTGGCATGTCTTTTTCTTGTTGCTGTTTAAGTAACATTTATAGAATATTTAGGTCTTTCTTTAACTGTCTTTTTATTTTGTGGTGCTGTTGCTCTGTTCTGTTTTGTGTTTTGTGTCTGCAGTGCAGATGTTGTTTTTGAAAAAGGCTAAACGCCAACGAATATGGATGCAAGCAGAATATTGCCTTAGATAAAAATGTTATGAATTTTGTAAATGATCGTATCTATTTTTTGACTTTTGGACGTTAAAGTGCTTGCAGAAACTTTATTCAGCATCCTTCATCGGTTGCGCCGGTGCACCACCTTAAAAATACATGTGAAGTCTGTAGAGCTAAATCTGTCAAAAAAAAAAAAATTCAGCTCATATCTTAGTTACGATTAGTTTGCGCCGGCAAAGCAGTTTTGAGTTTGCATGTGCGGTCTTTATTCGGTTCGGGAAATCCCATGATCTCTAGAAAGCATTAACCATCGGTTGGCAGGCTGACTCAACCGGAACTAGACATCTTCTCTGTTTCTACGGCGTTGCTAAGGACCAGCCTAGTTGATGGAGTCGTAAACTAGGTTTCATTTCACAGGAGATCCACTGATGTGACTGATTTCTAATTATTAGTCAGGCCTCATGTGTTTCAGAGGAAACGGAGATAACACTAGCAAAATTCTTTTTTACTTTGTGAGCGAATAGCTGCACTATGTGAAAACATTATGATTATAGCTTTTATTCTGTCGGAATAACCACAGTATTACTCTCAGAGGTGAGCTTTACCGTCACTATGAGCAGTTAGCCTGACTGCAACACTGTCAAACCAAAAAGTTGCAGGTTTTTCTTGAGAACAAAAGTGGGCGTGTCATAACCTACAGGTCACTGTGGATTGTGCAACGCTCTCTGCGGATGATGATCCTTGATGACCATCGTTCTGCTCAAAACTGGTAGAAACGTGGATTGATTCACTCTATAGCACCGAGGATCTGAGAATCTGGAACCAGTTCAATGGCCTTTTTGTTTTACACCTCTTTCAACAACAAACATTTTGTGCCTTTTTGTGATCATTTGGTATTAGCCCCTTTGAGGTGCCCCTATGGCTCGGTTGGCGTGCGCCCCATGAGCTGAAGCTTTAAAGCGATACTCCACCCAAAAAAGAGGATTCACTCAATATCTACTCACCACTGTGCAGATGAGAGGATGGGTGAAGATCTCCAGTTCACAAAACAATCCCGGAGTCTCAGTGGAAAACAGGGTTGCAGCTAAATCCAGTACAATTAGAGTGAATGGTGACTCAGTTTAAAATGTAAAAAAAAGAACACAAAACAAATACAAAATGTCTCCATCCTGCTCGTGTGGTGTAATCCAAGTGTCAGTGAGCTGCAACATTAAAATCTAACCACAAAAGACGCCATTTACACCATGTTTTTAGCCTAAATGTCAACTGTAGCCTCTCAGACTCGAGCCAGATGCACAAGAGAGCTCACAATATTTTCACATGTGCATCCATTAAGAGATATATGAAGTCTTGTGATACCTCAACGCCATGTTTACATGCTACCTGGGAGGCTACAGTTGACATTTCGGCTAAAAACATGGTGTAAATGGCGTCTTCTGTGGTTAAATTTAAATGTCGCAGCTCGCGGACACTTGGATTACACCACACGAGCAGGATGGAGACATTTTGTGTTTGTTTTGTGTTGTTTTATCTGTGGTCACCATTCACTGCCATTGGTTGCAACCCTGTTTTCTGCTGAAACTCCAGGATTGTTTTGTGAACTGAAGATCTTCACCCATACTCTCATCAGCACAGGGGTGAGTACATATTGAGTCAATCTTCCTTTTTGGGTGGAGTATCGCTTTAAGTCCTGTGCAGCAGCTGCCGGGTCGACTCCCGCTTGTGGCTCATTTGCTACGTGTCATCTCCTCTCTCTCTACCCCCCTTTCCTGTCATATCTTCAGCTGTCACTATTGAAATAAAGGCAAAAGCCCAAAAAACAATCTTTAAAACATATTAACAGCCCCTTCAAACAGAAACTTTGGTCCATGGGCTCGTAGACAAGTAATCAATCCATGGGAAAAAGCTGATGTGACGAGGCCTATCTTACACTCACTGTGATGTCCTCTGATACAAATCTGTAGTTTTAAGTTACACAAATAAAACTGATAAGACTTGACTTGAGAATAAATCAAGAAGTTAAACATTTAATTTCAATATTTCAATTGTTTCTCCCTTTTATTTGCATTGTAAAGCATTCCCTAAGTTCCTCATCTTCCAAAGAATTGTAAAAAAAAAAAAAAAGTACAACTAGCTGAGTCAAGTTCAGTAGACTTGAAATGTGAAGTTTACTCTAGATCACAGTTAGATTTGATCTTCAGATAGATTCTCAGTTTGAAAAGTCAGTTTTTCATTTGACACAGAGGTTTTACAGCTGTCTCCACTGCTGCTGGAGCCACCTTTGTGCCAGAATTAGAGCAAAGAAAACACACAAGGCTGCATCCAGTAACCAATTAGAGGTGGATGGAGGTAATTACTGTCATGGTTGTTAAAATCATCTTATTCCACACTGGCAGTTCCAGTTGTTTTGTGAACAGAGTGAAATATTTAAACTAAAAGGGTTAATTTTGTTAATACCACTCCATGAAACACTGATACACTTTGTATCTTTGAAAACTAAAATTTGTAAACAAAGTTTTGCTAAAACATGTCTAAACCTACTGGCAGGTTAGTGAGATTTAAAGAGTCAAAATGGAAAAGAGATAGATTTCTGATGGCGTTCACATAAAGAAACCGTGGCAAAATGTCGATCTATACTCTCTAAAAAGGCAGAAGAGGAAGGAACTGTGTTTGCAGCACAGAAACAATATGTGCGTTCATGCATTTATAGTAGGTACAGTGTGACTTACTGGAACTGCAGGTCGTGCAGGGTTGACATCTAATTAAGTGATTTTTTGTGGCTGTGTAGGATCCATGTGTACAGTCTGCGCACTCGGTCTTCGTCGTGTCATTACAATCAGTTGCCTTGTGCTTTCCTGATGAGAGTTGAGAAAACAGAGGAATCAGGTGCGGTGCAAATGCAGATTGTGAAGAATAAACAGACTAAACAAGCACAGAAGTTTGTCATCCGAAGAGAAAAGCTTTATGATGTTGACTGACCTGCAGGACAGCGATCACAGCATCTCCCATCTTTACTGGTGTACTTATCCTCACTTGAGCAGCTCATCTTATCAGTTAGTTTCCCATTCGATTTCAGTCCTCCACTTGTGTTTAAAATACGTAATCTGATGACTACAAAGACCGTCTTCTTGTACGCTCTTCTACTGAACCGTCTCCGAACCTTTGAAATGACAGCTGCTGAATTTATCTGTGCTCACTGGGCGTCCCTCAGAGTGCCGTATCTGTCCCCTTCTTCTTTTTTTTGATGTTCACTCATTCACTGCTCACTCTCGTCTGTCTCCACTCCTCTTTGTGACAACATAATGTACATGTTTCCCCTCCTCTCGCTGCCTTACCTACTTCTTTTCTAATCCTACACAGTGGAAAACCCCAGTGACCCTTATCTGCTGTTTTCCCCTCAGTCTCTCTGTCTCTCTCTGTCTCGGTCTCTTTCTCTCCCCATTTCCTTCCTGTGCTAGCCCTCTTACTGTCTTACTGCGAGCTAAGCAGTGTGTGTGCGTGTTTCCGTATAGCTACAGAACCAAAGACAGATTTTGGCTCTCTTTTGACTACACAAAGCAAAGCAGTACAATGAGACATTTCCTCTCTCCTCTACACCCTTTCCTTTCACTCCATCACCATTGTTTTCCACTGAACCTTTTGTCCCACCGGTGCAGGGATGTTGTTGAGCCAAACCTGCAATAAGATCATTTACTAACAGTCGATGTAAAAAAGATATTTGGCACAGTCTGTCTTCCTGCCCTTCCACTTACCATTAGCCACTCCTTTGTTACTGCAAACATACAAAAAAAACAATCTAGAAATAGACTTTTAAAATGCCAACGTTTGCAAAATATGCCTGAGAAAGAAAGGGGGGCAGCGAGGGATGGAAAGTAAATTATTAAGAAAAAGGGAAGGAGAGATGTTGAGGTAGTTTATTTTGTGAAGAGATTTGATCGGATCACGATGTTACGATTAAGGTGGGTTTGGATTTTTGCATTTTAAATCTGATAATCACATCACTTCATCATAATGATTTGCAGTAGACAAGAGGAGTGATTGTACGATAGAAGGATGTTGATGGATTTGGTTATAACATTGTGATTCTGGGATTTAAAGGTATAATATGCAATGTTTTCCTAAAAAAAAAAACATTTATGGATTCATATAAACATAACCTCTTTCAATCATGTTTTATGACTCACTAGAAGTGTGTGGTATTTCCTTATGTTCTCGTTATTTTGCTGTGCTCGGGACGCTTGGGACAAACCCAGAATGTCTGTATTTGATGTCCTGGCGTCTTCCGAGGGTGTTTGCAAACAGTTTGGACAAATCCTGCTGCTTCTGCTTTTAAACATCTTTGTCTTTGGGCTGACACTGTTTTTTTAGCATCACTGGACTTTCTCTGGATCTCATATTAAAGCTACGACAAAGAACTTTTTGTTTATTTTGGAGGCCCTGTGTTTCCACCACCATATCCACAAAAACACAGGCCAAAAATGAAATTATGTAGATAAAAATCTACTCCTACTTCATTTTAACTTGGCTAACCCGGGCAGGCTTGCTTCATCTGATTGCATCTGATCATATGCTTGTGTAAGTCATCAGTATTAAATTGACAGTATACGATTTCATAATCAGTTAAAAACTTCTTGTAACAGCTTTGAATAAGATAAAGATGACCTTAATTGATCCCGCACCAGGGAAATTCATTTGTTTCAGTGATAAACAGAAATACAAATAAAATAAGAATAAATTAAAATATAAAATAAAGAAAACTATATACACTTTACTCCTTTCGCTTACATTAATATATGGATAATTGCACAAATGTTGTAATACACACATGATGTGAAGCAAAGAGAAAAAGTTTGCACAGTGCTAAGTCCAATCAATACCGAATGTTTGGTGCTGATGCCGAAACCAATATTAGTTAGTAAAAAAAATTCTGATATCATATATGTTGGTCAATATTCTTCATTTATTCATATAAAATCCAAAACAACTCAAACAGAACAACCTGAATTCAGGAAAAGGATTGAATATAAATAAAATGCTGCCTATAAAATAAAAACAAAAAAATAACTGCATTATGTTCTGTAAAAACATATCAGTAGTTGCACATTAGAGATATAAAGGATTTAATGTATTTATATATAACATATGTAAAGGTATATAAAGAGATTTTTATACATAAAATACTTTGTGGTCTCTGCAGTTTCTCCACTTTCTCCTCCTTTCCTCCTGAATGTGTCACACCTCCCCTTAAATTTTCTTATCTTCCAAACTGTCCCTCAGTTTCCTGCTTCTTCTGCTCCCCCACTTGGCCTCCTCCTCGACGCTGCTGGGATGGGTGGAGTCTCCGGGGTATCCCAGTGGATACGCGCCCCACGCCAGCCTAAACTGGAGCAGGTGTGCCCCTAAAGGCCACACCATCTCCATCAGGCTGATCCACCTGGACCTGGAGGACAGCCAGGACTGTGAAAACGATGCCGTGAAGGTCAGGAGGTCGAGAGGATAAAACTTTAAATGCTTCTATTGTTGGTGCGGTTATTGTATCCACAATAACACAGTTTTCTGATTTTGTTATTTTTTTCCAGGTCTTTTCAAACGGAAACCTAATTTCAGTTCTGTGCGGGAAAAGGGAATTTGAGGAGCTTCAGTCCGCTGTTAACCCCTCGCTCGTCTCCCTCTCGGGCGGCTGCCTCTCTGTTTCATTCCACTCCGACTACTCAAACACCAGGAGGCACACCGGCTTCAGAGGCTTTTACACCGATCAAGGTGAGACCTTGAGAGGACAATAACAGTGAAATACTGAGCCGTTTGAGTCCCACCAAACTCCATTGTATTTGTGCCCATTTTATTTTTTAACGTTCCCCTGGAGAGCCATTCAGTTTGTACGTCCATATATTTCAACAGTGTGAATACTTTTGCAAAAATAATAAGAGGAAGGTGATGTTTTTAGACTCACAAAGGTTTAAAGCTGTTAAGGCGACTCAGAAAAAGGTTATTTTGTCCATTGTGAGTTGTATCTTATATTCAATTTGTAAATATATGCCTAACAATTTTAGAAATGGACCAAATAAATAACTTAAGTACACACTTCTAAAGAGTGTTTGGCATTTAGACATTAAGTTTCAGTTCAAAGGTGCTGACAGGGCTGTAGTCACTGACGTCTCTTCTAAAACGGTTTCACTTTGGCTGTACAGTAAAAAATGAGTTTCACAAAAATAATGGAACAATTCTGCATGCAATACAATAAGTCATGATGCAGTATGTAACTGTGGTGTAGATCCATTATTTAACTGTGTAATTACGTTCAGCGTTTTTTGTTAAACTCGTAGCATGAACAGATTCACTTGTGACTGCAAACAACAGGCCTAAATATGTCACTCCCCACTGAACCTTCTGCTACGAACCAAACACAAAAAATCAAACCTGTTTGGATCCAGGAGATCAAAACCACTATCACGTAGGAGATAGTTATCTTAGCTTAGAACAAAGAATGGAAACAGAGGTAAAGAGCTAGCCTGACTCAGTCCAAAGATAACCAAACAGAGATGTGACATGTTAACAGGTGAGCTTTAGAGGCCCTGGTGGGCAGATTTTATCACCTTTGGATGGAGCCAGCCTAGCGGTTTCTCCTCATTTCCAAGCTTTCATGCTAAGCTAAGCTAACTGGCTTCCGGCTGCAGCTCACAGACGTACAATAGAATCTAGACAACCTTGGCAGGACATTGCTGCTCAGCCTTGCTTCCAATGTTTCCCAGAGCCAAGAAAAGCAATTTAACAATCAGTGATGTCAACACAATGGAAAGTGAATGCGCCAGGAAGTCAGGGGTGTGGCCAGCGGGAGAGACAGTACTGCATGTATTCAGTGGGCCGCATACCGCGGAAGTAAACCTGGAAGCTAGAAAACGGTTTTGGTGTATTCATCAGATGAGTAGTTCTCATTAGACTGAACATTTGTGTTTGTGTTTAAACTACAAATTTACCGTAAAGACATGAGAGTGGTATCGATCTTCTCATTTAACCCTCTGCAAGAACGCAAATAAGTATATTTCCCCAAATTTTCCTGTGAAACTGCTCACAAAGTCTGGGGATTATCTTGAGTTACCAGCTCAGGATCTGGAAAGAGACATTGCTCTTAAATTGTATTTATAGCACTTTGAGCACCAAAATCCAAGTGCCATTTAGTTCCATTATATTTCAGAAGAGGCAGACATCTCTACAGTCCATATCTCTGTGACACAAAAGTATTTCTGGGCTCAGTTTCTCAAATATCTCCTACTAACCTGGTGGAGGAAAAGCACAGAGAGGATCAGGAAACCCAGCGACCATCAATAGAGCGAACAGCAAACTTCAAACGCTGCCTTTAAGCTGTCTTGTGCGACGAGTTTTTTCTGCGTCTGACCTTTTGTTAATTTGCTCCCCCAGACTTTGACGAATGTTTGGAAGACCCTGAGAACGGATGCACGCAGTTCTGTCACAACTTCATCGGAGGGTACTACTGCTCCTGTCGCCATGGTTACCACCTGGGCGCGGACAACCACACTTGCACTGGTACAGATTATCTCATTATCAGTAAACAGGGCGCAGAATGAGACAAATCAAGGAAGAAGGAACAAGATTGAAACACGAAGTGAAAATGGGAAGATAGAGGAAGCAGAAGCAGGCAAACGGGGGGAGGAAAAAAGGAAGGGAGAGAGAAGAATCAGATGAGAAGAGGGCCGATTGTGTAATACTACTTGGAATTATTCTACTACATTTGCTTGAAACGATGATGTTAATGAAAATGGACTCCTTCCTTTAACACAGTGAGCTGTGCTCAGGATCTGTCAGGGCTGAAAAGAGGTGCCATATCCAGTCCCTCCTGGCCTGCTTCGTACGCAGAAAACGCCAACTGTCAGTACACCCTGTCTGTGGAGGCCCACCTGCAGCTGGAGCTGCACTTCTCTGAAGATTTTGATGTGGAGCAAAATCCTGACGGTCAATGCATAGACGCAGTGAGGGTAGGTGTTGAGTAAATACCTCATGCAGGTAACTCAAAGTTATAAAGTACAAAGTTGACTTATAACAGAGCAGAGAACAAATAAGGAAGTTCAGACAATAAAGTGTTCAAACTGGATTTGACAACTAGTACACGTCACACTTTAGCTGTTTTATAATCTATCTGTGTTATATATTATATTTCTGAAGTGAATTAAAGTTTATTTAAAGCGATATTTAAAGCGGAATATCTTTTTAATGTGGCATATATTTTGATGCTCATCAGGAAAAATAAATTTTAATGTCAAAAGTGAAAACGGAGCTTTAAAAAGTCATCTGAATTAATTACAAATAAAAAGTACAAAATACTTGTTTGCCAAAGTCTTCACCTCCACCTGGTATTTAATAGTTTGTGTGGTCTCTATCAGCACATTTTTGTCTATTCCTGTTGTTCTGAAGCAATTCCTCAGTACTCTGGCTTCATGTCTGAGCTAACTGTCTTGCTGAAAAACAGAACTTCTGAAATCACAGATTTCTTGCAGGCTGCAGCAGGGTTTTCCCCCCCAGACTTTCTTTGTATTTTAATTCCTCAATATTACTTTTTACCCTCACAAGCCTTCCAGAACCTGCTGCATGATGCCACCACCTTCATGCTACGCAGTGAGGATGACATGTTTATGGTGATGTGCAGTGGAACATGGTATTTAGTCTGATGGCCAAAAAGCCCCATTTTGGTCTCAGCAGACCGGAGAACCTTCTTCAAGCTGACTCCAGTCTCTCGTATGCTTTCTGGAAAACGCTCTTGGTGGCCTGTATCATCATATTTGACGTCATTAGATTATTAATCTGAAGCATCAGTGTGTGGACAGCATGTTACTGTTACTTCTGGAGGTGGAACTAGTTCAAACTACTTTATGTACAGTTTTATATACAGGAACACGATGTGTATCTGAGGGGTTGTGAGATGAGTCACGGGAGAGGAAAGAAGAAAAAACACAGCTCTAATACACAAATCTATTTTAAGTCTTTGGACTTTTTCTCTTATTTTTTGTGTGAGATTAGATTACTTTAATATTTAGTGAAGTGAGATTAGAAGGCAAAATCACTATTTGATGGAGCTGCTAACAACATCTGAAATGTGACTCGGACTACACTTTGCTTTTTGCGAGGCATCAGTTGTCAAAAAGGCTTTCTTCTTCAACACTGTATTGTATTTTAAAATCTTATGATCTTGTTATCTGTTGGGTAAAATCTTCAGTGACTCGTAAGTAAAGCTGTCATATGACTAGAACAGAAAGTTCAATATTTCCCTCCGAAATATAGTGGAGAGGAAGTATAAAGTAACGTAAAACAGAAATACTCAAGTAAAGTACAAGTACCTCAAAATTGCATTGAAGTCTCGCCAAAAGTTGGACCCCTTTAAAACCTGACTGCAAATGTATCTCCATTTAAATAATTATGAAACCACTGACGCACCAGTGTATTTTATATTTTTGGTGAGTACATGCTGGAGGACACACATACATTTCAGGTGCGGAAGAAGATATTTTATTCTTTCTAATTTTATCCTTTGTAAATTCTTAATTTGAGTGTGTCTGCTGAGAGCCAACCCTCAGTTGTCCCGTGAAATCACACCTATACCTGTTCTCAACCTCTCTCTCCTTTACTCTGTTAATTCATTGCTATTGTAATTACTCAGACTCTCACAGTGGGTCTCTCAGACGCACTCCCACTTTAGCACCTAGCGCACATTTTGGGTTCAAGAAATTAGTTTTCTCCCTTCTGGTGGAATTTGCATTCTGATCTTACTGTGAGTTCCTGTAAAACTATATATAACCTGACAAACAACCCTACACCAGCAGACAGAACCATGCCGCCGTGCTGCGAGGCAGTGAATAAAGCTCGCCTTGCACCAGCCAAGGATTTTGGACCTGAAAGAATGTTTTCCCTCAACGCAGGAAACGTACATTTGGTAACTTGTTGTGTTGTTTGCAGATTGAGACTTCCTCTGGGACCCTGGGGCCATTCTGTGGCAACACGCCTCCCCCGTCTCCCTTGCTCACTCACTCAAACCGTGTCCAGATCCGCTTCACCTCTGATGGCTTTGGCACTAACAGAGGCTTCACTCTCCACTTCAAAACCAGAGGTACTGCGGCCTCGTCGCCTGTAACGCAACGAGAAAAGATCGTTCGGTATGAACTGATCGTAACTGTTCTTTTAACATGCTTATTGCAGACAAGGTGTGTCCAACAGTGGTGACCCCTCACTCCACTGTGAGTCCTCGGCAAGCAGAATATCATCAGGGTCAAATAGTGACAGTCACATGTGATCTTGGCTACGTTGTGAATACTGTGAGTGCACAGAGAACCAATACCTTTTAATATGCGATGTATTTAAGCACTAGCTAATTAAGTTCTCCTTCTGCAAAGCAGCAAGACGCCCTCCGCCTGTCCACACGGTATGAGACAACATGCCAGAGTACAGGAATATGGACTCCCACTTACATATGTGAACGTGAGTCTCACTGCAACCAATTTATGTTTTTCTTTTCTGCACATTTCTTGAGTTTCTTGTTTTTTTCACACTGCCTTTCACAATTTTTTTTTTTTTCACATATTCTCATGTCTAGCGGTGGACTGCGGTTTTCCTAATATCCCAGATGATGGCATCCTTCAGCTGGTGGGCTCAGATAACCAACACACTCTGTATAAAGACCAGATGCAGCTGAACTGCACTTCAAACTACTACACATTGGAAGGAGATGGTGATTATTCCGATTCCTTTCCTGAACATTTGAGAATGCAAAGTTTTCAGCCTTTATTCATATGTTTTCTTCGATCTTTCAGACACATACACTTGCGATGCCAGCGGTAAATGGGTATCAGGCAGCGGCAAGACAGAGATGCCGAAATGTGTTGAAGGTACAACTTAAAATGTTTTTTTTTTTTTAAATATAAGTCATCATTCATTTGGAGAGGTTTCCTTTTTCATGTGAATCTGTTGGTGACTCTTTGTGTATTTCAGTGTGCGGGATGCCTGAACAACACTCTGTGAGAACAGGCAGAATTTTGGGAGGTAAGAATGCGAAGCTGGGAGAACTACCGTGGTATCTTTTGATTAAAGAACCAAGCAGAGGAGGAGCATCACTGATCCACGACCGATGGGCCGTCACGGCGGCTCACGTTGTGGAAGGTGTTCCAGAAACGTCTTTGCGCCTGTATGGCGGACTGGTAAATGGAAGAGCGACATTAAACAGTTTGTCTAATGTAGCTGTCATAGACAGTCAGAGGATCATAATTCATCCCAACTACGTTAAGAACGTGGAACACCGCATCAGTTTCAACAATGATATTGCTCTCATCAGATTCACGTCCAGGGTGACTTTAGGCCCAAACCTCCTTCCCATTTGTCTGCCAGAGGTAAACAGGGGCTTGATGGACGGTGAGCAAGGCACAGTCTCAGGCTTTGGGATAACAGAAACAAGGATTCATACTTTTGCCACATCTGCCCTGTTAAAATACGCTGATATTGGGGTCTACCCCAGTACACAGTGTAGGAATACACCGCGACACCCAGCTACCAATGATCCCATGGTTTTCACCAGTAACATGTTCTGTGCTGGAGCAGAAGGGAAGGACAGCTGCCAGAAAGACAGCGGAGGTCCGTTTGTTTCGCCTATGTTGGCTGAAGGCAGCGAGCCTTATTATCTGACTGGCATTGTGTCCTGGGGACCCCCCTGTGATGAAAGGCAGCATAAGGGTTATTACACCAAGGTGGAGAATTATGTAGACTGGATCAAGCAGACAATAGAGGCAGTAGAAAAATCTGAGGCAGCGCAATGATGAGGGAGAAAACTCTTTGCTACTAACCACAATCATCTTATCTGTTTCAGAACTGTTCCAGGACAATAATCATGTAATCAAATATACCAACACTAATAATAACAAGTTTTGATTGTATCATGATTTCATACTTCACTTCTGTAATTAAAGGAATTTGCAAATCAACTGCAGAATATGTGCTTTAACCAACTCATCAATACACTGTATTTTAGTCTTTACTTTACCATAATCAAGTCTGAGAAGCTTTTAACACCTTGAATGAAAACATTTTAGTGAATAACATGGTGACAGTGAAGATCCTGGCACCTGGATATTAGAGATCTGAAGTGTTTTGATACATATTGTGAGTACGAGAGCTGGTCAGTATGGCTGGAATTGATTGATGAAGCACCTTTTGCCACTGTCTATCACTGTATAATAAATCTATGAAAAAACAAATAAAATAATCTAAATGATTTTCAGTGAAGTGTGTTTCTCTGATAATGCATTATATCAGGCAAACGTGTTCTCACATGTAAAACTAAAATTATTTCAGCACTAATGTTGTTGTTAGCAGTTTTAAATTACAATTTGCTCATTTGTTTTTTAATTAATTTATTCCCTTGTACAAATCATAAACAGCTCGAACAGTTACCTAGAAGAGAGACGTGAGACATGCATGTCAGCTTTAAGCGTCAATGGTATGACATTACATTACACACATTTTCCAAACCACTCATGATTTTGTTTATACAATCTTTTTGACCACTTCCTAATGTCCACTTTTGAAGTAAATACAATTTTGTTTCTAGGATGCAATGATTTGCAAATAGTTTTCAACCTATATTCAACTAATTACGGAACAAAAACAAGATAATGTTTAAACTGACTGACTTATTGTTTTTTGTAAATACACAGTCATTTTGAACTTCATGACTGCAACATGTTTCAAAAAAGTTGGGACAGGGGCATGTTTATCACTGTGTTACACCACCTTTTCTTTTAACAACACTCACTAAGTTTTTGGGAACTGAAGATACTAATTTTTAAGTTTTTGAGAGTGAAATTCTTTCCCATTCTTGCCTGATCTACGACTTAGTGGTGGGGCTCAACAGCCCAGAGTCTCTATAATCACATTTTGCACTTCATAAAGCACCACATATTTTCAATAGGAGACTGGTCTGGATTACAGACAGGCCAGTACAGTACTTACACTGAATATCTTCTTGAAATAAGCAGGGACGTCTCTAAAAAAGATGTTGTCTGGATGGCATCACATGTTTGCTCCAAAACCTCTATGTGCCCTTCACAGATCTGCAAGTTACCCATGATGCTATGGGCACTAACACACTGACTGAGCCTTTAGAGGATGCCCCTTTCATACTCAATCATGATGCTGTCACCTTTTACCAATAAATCTGTTTTCCTTTTCCCGGTCTCCTGTCCCGACTATTATGGAACATGTTGCAGGCATCAATTCACAGTGACTGTACATTTACAAAAAAACATCAGTTTGAACATTAAATATCTTGTTTTTCTACTGCACTTAATTGAATATAGGACGAAAATGATTTGCAAATCATTGCATACTGTTTTTATTTCTGTTTTGCACAGCATCCTCACTTTTTGGAAGTGGGGTTGTACAAACAAATCTTAGTTGCTCTCTTAAAATAGATGGCTCTGATGTCACTTCCTCATGAGAGACTGCAGCATTAAGAGAACAAGTAATGCTCTACTCCCACTTAGTGGTGTCGGTAACGGTTTGAAATTCAAACCTGTTCGTTGTCCTTTGTACTTTTTGTATTTATACAGAATTATTAGGCCTCTGTTTCATCACCCACGGTGACATGGTCAGACATGTCGTCTCAGTTTGATGTTGCTTTGTAGGAAAATAGTACAAAGTGCTCAAATTGCTCCAATGCTGTTTCACGGTGTGGCAAACAACTATCAGCTGCCTCAATCAGCGGCTTCACCCTGTGTTTCATACGCTTCACCAGCACAGCTGCATGGCCCCCTCTAGTGGTAGAATGAGGTTTATGTGTGACTGAGCCAAAGTTTGAAATAATGGGGATAAAACTCGAGTGCTGTTGTTTAAAAACATAATCAGGACAGTTCTTGATATTTTAAGTTATTCTCAGTAGATAATTCTCTGTTTTAGAGGAATTATTTCCGGCATCGACCCAGTTTCTCTAATTTCAAAGTCAAGCGTTCATTTGATTTTGCCAAGACAAACAAGGCATATTCCTGGCATTAACGCAGTGTGTTGCTAAACACTGGAAAGGACAGACTTTGTGGCATTAATGTGTCACTTGATTTGAGACATTTGCGCCTGCAACAGTGGACCGATTCACTCACAGATTAAGTAATTAATGCAGAGATGGGGTGGACTTCCTGCATCATCTGGTAAGTTTAGATGGAATTTTAAACCCATTTATATATTGTGCTAATTTTTGTTATGTATTACAAGCTTCAGTCCAAAATTCACTGCGTATACCTGCTATAATTGTGAGTCTGCTTCTTATATCATTGTGTGTTATCTTCTGTGCAACCGATAAAAGCAGTGTTTTATAGGTTGACTGAGTGATCAATCTCAGCACACCATATATAAAGCCTCGACAATATTATATGGTTGCAACAGCTGTGTTGATTGTGTCACTGTGTTTGCTCTTCCTCTGTTTGCATCGACTTTGGACCAGCAGCTCAGACGACCACAAACTGATAAACAGATCGAACTCTCTCTGTTCATGCACCTTTCCAGGTTTCTGTATGTTTCAGTGAGCGTGTGCTGGCGGCTGCCCGACCCAGAGCCTCAAATGTACGGCGAGGTCCGGTCCCCCCAGTACCCTCAGCCTTACCCTCCCAACCTGCAGGAGCAGTGGGACCTCAGCGTGCCCGAGGGCTACCAGATCCGACTCACTTTCACACACCTGGACATCGAAGCTTCAGACGATTGCCATTACGACGCCCTTACAGTCAGACCCACATTTCAACAGTTATCACAAAATATAGACCAGTGTTGCAGTGTTTGAGGTCTTCACTTAAATACAACCCAAGTCACAGTTTTAACTATGTACATACAGATGAGAGCAGTGAGAATGAAGGCAAACAGTAAAGTTGCAGGCAATTAAACTAAAACAATAACTGAAAGACTCTAAAAACTTCCATGGAGCTGAATGGTCATATAGATTAAGGGGGTGATTCAGGGTTTGGGTTTTCATTTTATAATCATTCAACAGTGGTTAAAGGTGCAGTATGTAAGAACTATCAAAGAAAACGGAGGTATTGCAGCATATCACCAGAGTAACGGCTAACTGTTGCTAACTGTAGCTGCTGTTGCTTAGTTAGCTAGCTGTCTTGTTGGTAGCTGACTGAGGGCAAACTGGTGACTATTGCATCTTGAGGGTGCAAAGTGGCAAACTGGTTAGCTAACCTCAGAAGAGATCTTGGCAACATGCAAACATGCATCTTTGGTTCAAGGTTCGATGAATAAACTGTGACACTGCAACACATTCTGCTGCTGTGATGTGTGATGTATTACATTCATATCAGTGTTTGTGCAATAAACAACTTTATAAATACTTCTGCATTACAGACACATTTGCAAACATTCCTCATTATGATTAAGAATTTATCCCTCATATAATCCTTCAGGTTCTCTTTGATGATAAGATCCTGGAAAAGTTTTGTGGCCATGAGAATTCTCCCAATGGGAATCACCCAGGCAACCGGCCCATATTGTCTCCAGGCAACAGACTCACCCTCATCTTCCAGACAGACGGCAACAACCCAGAGCGCCACCAGAACGTGGGCTTCCATGCTCAATACCAGGCAATAGGTAGCACTTA
>JAJHUR010119479.1:0-56376 GCA_027495735.1 Lutjanus campechanus
AAAAAAAACAAACAAACATCAATTTATCATTTAACTAAAAGAGTGTGCTCAGTAGAGTGCAGATCTCTGCCAGGCAACCTGAAAAAATATTGGTATGTAACCCCCTTGAAATTACCAACATCTTGATAGGTAACTGTAATTTAATTACATTTTCTCAGTAACAGATTACAATTTCATTTATTTAGCAATTTACTTACATGCAAGTACTTACTTCCCAACACTGCAAGCAGGTTAAGCTTTGTTTTTATGCTAGCAGTTGTTGATGACTTGCAGCCCCTACCAGTTTCTCAAGTTTTTTCAAAAACTGTGAATCACCACATCCATGAGAGGTCATTGAGCATACAGTCATAAATGTGCACTTAGAGACTATTTTTACAGAGGACTGATAGAGAGAAGTCTTTTTGCTAAACATATAAAACATCATCACTTCATTATTTTATCCTATTAGACACTTATTGAAATTTTGTCATAATTATTGCAGGAAATCATGAGTTATGTCCTGGTGGAAAAAATAAGGACATTTTTTAAATTATTTTTCTTTGTTTTTTAATATAGCAAGGATATAGAGGAAGTTTTGGTATTGTTATATCACTGTCTATGACACATAAAATACCCTTGTAACTTTTTTTTCCTAATTGGGTACCTGTAATGTTACATTTTGGTATTTAATGTGTAATTTCCTTATTCCCTAACATAGAGAAACCAGAGCTTTTAACACCAGCCTGATCATACACACAGTGTGTGTATTCATCTGCTGTGAGGCTGTAACCTTGTTTGTTCAGCTACAATGTACAATAGACAAGTGAGATCTGGGTTACATACCCCCTTATCCCTGTAGCCCCCCGGGCACCGCGATGCTCTGTGGTTGACTACATGCTAGAGCAGCCGTGAGAAGCTCTCCCCCAGGAAAGAGCATGTTTACTTATTCATTTGCACCTTCTTGTTTTAAATTCCACAGACAGTGTCTGAATGGGAGCATCGCTAGGAGGAAGGAATCCCCAAAGCAATACCTATGATACAATAGCAGCGTCTGGGTATGTGCGTCTGTTTCCTTGTGTATGCATGATTGCATGTCACTGTGGTGTGTGTGTGTGTGTGTTCTAAAGTGAAGTATTTATCACTGAAATGGGTGGTTGATGTAAGACCCAATTATTGATGACAATAGGCTCCATCCATCGACCCTAGGAGAGGATATAGGCTAGTGGGCTTCCATATTGAGGTGGCTTTCTGTGAATACTGCTCCCCTGAGCGGCATGCTCTAAGATTTACCCCTGCTTATTGTTCCTCAGTGGCACCGCTATCGACAGCACATCACTCACTCAAGGCTGGAGAAATAACAGCATTGGCATTCTCCTAAAACATGTGGAAGTGCTCTGCACTAAAAAATAACGGCCTCTTGGACCTTCAACTTTGATTTGTATTTACAACAGTCACTGTGGTGGCACTAAATAGTGCTGAGCTCGAGGCATGTCATGCCTTTCAGGCTAATCATAAACTGAGGATTACCTGCTTGTGGATGTGCATGGATAGATTGCATTGGCATGAATGTCTCTGTGTGTGTTTTATGTGCGTGAACACGTGCACGCGCATTCAAACATGAAGGTGTGTGTGCGTGCATGTGTCGCTGTTTTGTTGTGACTAATGAGGAGCAGCTGAATTGGCCTGCCTGGTGATTTGTACTAGCTGCTTAATGATGATGAGGCCTGATGGGATGCCAGGTTCGTGTGTTTGTCTGCAAACATCAACAATCTGTTCCAGACGATCTGCCAGACACCAGATCAGGGGGAACAACATCAAATGACACAGTCATGTTGATTACATCATTAAAAAATATTATCAAGAAGGTTTAGCAGCATGTAATTACCAGGGACAAGACTGAAACGATCAGAAAATTATGTGGAGTAAACACTCTTCAAAGGCTTGATGAAGCAATCAACACAGTGTTCTGTGTGTGCACTTATTCAGGAGTTACAGTAAAGTGAGTTGGTCACACTTTATTTTACAGTACACTAATAAGACGTGACAATTCGTATTTCAGGGCACATTACAACAGAACTGTACTGTAAACCAAAGCGTGTTGTTCCCAATTGTTAGACCCTTATTAGGCTTTATGAGAGGGTTATTTCAGACACATTACAACAGAACTGTACTGTCAACTAAAAAGTTACAGAGGTAGAGGACTATTTTGTCTATGAATGACTGCAATTGTAATGTAATTTTAGCTTTAGTTTACAGTACAGTTCTGTTGTAATGTGTATAGTAATGTATAAAAAGGGTCTGACAGTGGGAAACAATACTCAATATTTTAGAGTACAGTTATGTTGTACTGTGTCCCTAATTACCCTGTAACGAAGTCTAATAACGGTCTGATAAGGGGTCTAATACTGACTAATAAAGAACATATTATTTCTAGTTTTTGTCTCATTTGTTACGTCTTGTTAGTGTACTGCAAAATAAAGTGCAACCAGTGAGTTTATATGTAGATGCCACTTACAACACACTTGCAGAGTATTTCAATTAGGAGCACTTAGCAGACTGCACTTGACAAACTACATCCCTCCCTCCTGTGTGGCCTTCTCACTCCCCGCCTCCTCCCCAGATCTTTTCCTCCCTACTTTTTCCGTCTTTGACTGCTGTCTTTCCTCCCTGCCACAACCTGTCCCCTGTGGGCAGCAGTGCACATGGAGTCTAATAGGACGCTCCTTACCTTGGGAATTAGCCTGTAAGACCCCGATGCTGTCATCAAACTGCATAGATTTGATGTTGAGTGATGCCAAGATGCATTCCTTATCCTGCAGTGAGGCATCTTCGATATTGTTCTGATTGGCTGACAGTATTACGCACATGTCGCAGAGGTTGATGTTGACAGCCCTTAAATCTGCCCGACTTAATGGTGTACCCTTCAGGGTGAGGAGAACAGAGAGAAAGAGCAAGACAGAGAGGGAGAAGGCAAAACGCAGAGAACAGACAGACATGGGGGAGAGAAAAACAAATTTAAGAAGTGAGCGGAGTGGAGCTTTGGGAAATTAGTTAACAAGTATTCTTGTTTTGAGGCGATGACATTCCACTGATCTAACTGGGCATTGGAGAATCAGAGACATGGACTAATCTAAAGGCTAGCTTGCGCTGAGGGCTGTGTTTGGGATTCTCCTCTGATCATCAGTCAAGCCAGCCCTAACAAGCTCTAAGGCAGCAAGCCACGCCATCTGTGATGGGCACTGCAGCTGCAACACACATAAACTACGCTTTGGATATGCAGGATGTGTCACTGCTCTGGATGAGGGGGGGTTGACTACTCTCTCATGGAGTGATCATTCAATTGAGTAATGTGTGATCAAATCAAAGTGACAATCGCTCTCAGGATTTCTCAAAATGTCAATGCTTTGTTAGTCGAGCAGAGATTGTGGTTTAAATGTGTCTCCTGGTGCACTCACAGGTAATATGGACACCTTAGGGAAGTTGTGTAAAGTTTCCCACTCTCTCCGCAGGTAATCCAGCGAGCCCACAAAGACTATAGGCTTTAGCTCGTGGTAATGGAAGTTGCTGGCTCTTAAAGGCATCACCAAGTTTCGCAGCCCCACTAAAGCGGACGTGACATCCCCAAATATACAGACCACCACATGGCCGCTCAGCACTGTCATGGAGGCTTCGCTCCGGGTCTGCAGGGAACAGAGGGATACAGGGGAGGGGGAGGAGAGAAGAGAGACGGAGTGAGGAGGAGTGCAGACAGAGACGAGAGAAAGAAAAACACAGACAAACACATTTACAGAGGAGAGATTAGTGCTGTTAATGTGCATGAGGTTACAAGTTTGGTTTATAGTGTTTAAAACTGTTATAAACCCATATCAAATAGTCTGTTAACCAAGTATTTAATCCATCAGCCAGCCTTACTATTTACACATAACCAAAGTTTGGTTAACCACTATTCTGTTTATAAGCAGTTTATTGGATAATCAGAAAGAGGAATCTTACGGAACAAAAACAACACAAAACACGTGGTCTTTTTTCAAAGGGCAGCTGATTCAATCAGGCTGAAAAATGCAGTTTGTAAGATTTGAGGCACATACAGTATGTATGACGAGGACCCTGTCATAACTCAGAGAGGTATAAATAAACAAAGCTCCTCTTTTGTATGAAGTTCATGTCGAGAATGAACAATGGAATGGCCTGCTTTCAAGATCTGTCGCCTGTCACGCCAGCTTGACGCACATTTGACTGCAAGTTTGGGTGTACGTTAAGTAAACTAAACGCTTCTATGATACCAGTCAGTTTGAAATGAAAACTGTATCTTTGTTGACTGGAGCCATAAGGAAAAACTAAAACAAACAAACAAACAAACAAACAAACAAACAACAAAAAAAAAAAAACTAAGCAACAAGGAACACTTTATATTAGTGTCCTTGTAATAAGTGTTAGTTAATATATAATAAGGGCCTTATAAGTCCTTACAAGATGCTTATTAACATTATTAATGGTTACTAAGACTATATAACGCATATACAAGGCATTGTTTTGGCTTTAGATTCGGTAGCTGCAAAAGGCATAGTTAACCGTTAAGAAGTGTATAATTAACAGTTAATAAATGCATGGTAAAGCTTGTGTTAATCTTTAAAGAGCAACAAAAAGTCTTAGACATATAACAATGACAAAATAGATAAGTCAACTTAACTTAATAAATGTGTAATGTGTTAGAAACAATTATATGTGAAAAAAACATGGATAGAAGATTCATGCTCCTATTCAAGTATGTTGAATCTGTTTTTACCTGACTTGTCATCAGGGTTAAAGCTAATAAATAACTTTTCTAAATAATCCAGGTCACTCTGTGTGGACTGCAACTAACAGTTACAATATAATACAGTAGTAAAAATTACATATGAACAAAAAAATTATAGCAATATGTGAATTAATAAAAGGGGTTGACAACCAAACATCAACTTTTGTTTCTGTGTATCAGACTTCATCAGACAACAACTCAGTAACATGTAACAAAATTTTCTCCAACTTTCCGAGTTGTTATTCCAACTTAAGGTGGCTTTCAGGTGAATTTTCCCACTCAGGAGCTAATTTTTCCAGATTATTCCCATGAATGCAGGATAACATGTTTATGATGCTCTTATCAACACATATAGTCTTATTAACACATCATAATGTTCATTAGCATGTTATAAAGACTTATAAAGGCCTTATCACCTATTAACTAATGCTTATTACCATGCCATTAATACAAAATATACAGTAGGGTTACCCAAGGGCACCCTGCTGCAAACTGGTACATACTTTAAATTTATACACTTTGGCATCTACAGTACATATCTAGAACATTTTTGGTGACTCAGCTCATGATGGAACGTCCTTCAGCCTCCCTTAAACTAAGTGAGAATAAGAATGATTAAAGAGGAACAGGGTCAGAGGTGTATTGGTCCAACAAAAGCAACAAATATCCTTAAATGTTAACTATATATGTAGGTGCACCCTCCGTTTTATGTTTTATTTGGACAGGATTAACCCTGCCCAAACAAATTATGCACAAACCTAAATGCTTACAAACTGCCATGTTGAAACACCTGAGCAAACCCATGCGTGCAGTGTTGAAATGCTGTTCACAGATCCTTGGTGGAGATACAGTATAAAAGAAAGCAATAAACTCACCTTGAAACAACAGAGAGGCAGTGAGAGAAATTTCAGTACATATTAGTATGTGATTGTGTTACTACAATATTGAGGGGAAACTTTAGCTCCTGAGCATACTTACTTTAACTGTTTTTGCATATTCTATTATACTTTAGAGGAGTGCAGTTACACAGATCTTCGCCGCACTCACCAGGATGACTTTCTCGATGTCCTTTGACGGGCACCAGTGAAACATCCCTGTCGAGTCATACCTCTTCACGTTCATATCCATGTTCTCGATTTGTTCATTTCCAGGAATAAGAAGGGGGTCATGTCGACTGAGGAAACAGAAGAATATATTTATTATTAGACCGTTCTGTGGATGATTGGTTACATGAAAGAGGAGAAAAAGACCACCTGGGGTTCTTGAGATCTACACTGTCGATTCATACAACATGTTAAAAGTCTAATTCGTTCTCAAAGTGCTAAACCTTCTACTGCTTGCTACTGTAGGTCTCAAAAGGACCATATCACTCCTCCACTCCTTCATGTCCTTGATGTCAAGTCATCAGAAAACTCAAAGACTCTGGTTGCTCGCAGTGGAGCGGAGAACGTCAAGACTTGAGTGCTACTGACTGAATGGCATGACAACACAAGGCCAATTACCAGCTTTTACCCTCTCTTCCACTTCCTGACGCCATGTGGCGCAAATAGTAAAAGCTCCAACAGGCTCACACTTTAAATATTTCAGGAATTTGCCCAATCACATTTTGCTTTCCCAACTGATGGCCATTAATGTTTCAACAGCGTGTCACAACCAAACAGGCTAATCCACAGCAGTGGGCTGCTGAGTTTTATCCGGTGTAACACTGACCATGAAAGGGCTCCTGTCAGTCCTGTTATGCCGCCTCTCTTGTTCTTGCACTTATCCTACAAGACGTGTTCTCACAGTCCCTCTAAAGGCAATCCAGAAACATTTCACCCGAAACACTGAGTCAGGAGAAAAATGCAAAAATGTAGCGCTGTTCGTTGTTACATGCCACAGTATTGTGTGTGTGTTTCTTGCTGCGCTCTCCTGTGTCCAGGTACTGCGACTCCCCCCCCCTGCAGCTGCAGTGATTGGCAGCAGCTGAGATCAATCACTGTCTTGGTGTCTTCTTGGTGTGTTACTGTCTGTTGTGTATTCAGTAAACGTTCATTTGTCATTAAGTGTTTACTTTTTTACCATACTTTATTAATAAAAATATCCTTGTTTATGCCTCAGTTTCCCTTCCTTCTTTCTCCCTGGGTTACCTTTTATTATTGTTACTCCCCTGGACCACCACTGGGAAACGTAACAATTTAGGGGCTCATCCGAGATATGAAAAGAAATGCACAATACTGCGGCACATAAAATTCCTCAATAAACATTGCTTTTTTTAACAGCAATGCAAGTGCAATTTATTTACAATTCTACCCAAATAATGAAATCCACGGTTAAACAGCACTGTACAGACTCCAAAAACAGGGAACTGCGGAGAGACAGACATTTGAGTAATATGGGAGAAAACATCTCAAGAATTTGACATACATCTCTCTCAGTATCACTCTCTCTATCCTCTATCAACACTGTCATTCGCTGACAAGGCTTTGATGTTGCCTCCTCCTTCAGCCTGCATTTGGGTTGCATACCATCGCAGGAAAAGTAAAAGTTTAAAAAAAAAAAAGCTGTCAATTAGCCACCCTCTCTCTCCACCTCTCTTCCCTCTATCAGTTAGTGCAGGTGATAATAACACTGACAGCATTTAGTGTTTTTACACTCAGCCTGAATCTTTCATCCAGAGGCGCGTGTTGCGCCAATCAACTCCACAGAGCCCCCGTCACTTCAATCTGCTCAGCTCTGCTCGCCTCCACACAGGGGCTGACTGGCGCATGCAGGCGGGCTGCTGCTCCAGCTCTCTCTGCCAAGACAGCTATCTTTCACAGAGCTGTCAGCGGTGTGACTGGCAGCCTGTCACAGGCTCCGCACACCTCCTTCTCCCGCTGCCTTCTCTCCGCCTCGGGTTGAACCTACCACAAGACTCGGGGAGAGCAGACATGACGTCTGAGGCACAGTGCCACGCCCAAGGGATATCAGCTGCGGATGATACCGTGACATCTCCAGCGATTGGATGCATGTCGTCAGTCATGACCCGTCAAAGAGGTTTGTGGGAATGGTGTAAATGGCGTGGTGTTAATGCCAACAACACAGCCAAGCTAAGGATAGGTCAGGTAGGGGTGCAAACTGTGATTAAATGTCACCCTCAAAGTTTACAAATATACACAGATTTTATTTAGAACTAAATATCCTTTATTAGAAGTTTCCCCAACAAAAATACATTCAATAAAATTGTGAACACCCAGGACAAATATTAATACCACGTCTGAACAGGCTCTATAAGGCTTTTAACAAACCAGTATATAATCAGTCAGTATATAATTAACTGCTAATAAATGTATAACAAAGTATGTATTAATTTTAATAAAGCAACAAAAAAAAGCTTCAGGGTAAGGGTTTAACAACAAATAGGTAATAGGTGTCTTATAATCTAATAATAAACGTATTTATGATTATATTATTAACACCTATGTAGTCTTATTAACGCATCATAATGTTCATAAGCATCTTATAAGGACTTATAAAGCCTTCTTATCCATTAATAAATGCCTATTGTGAGGACTATAATATAAAGCGCTACCCAAAGGCCACTGCTGCTAATCAGCTCATACTATCAGTGTAAATATTTTTGGCAATTATTGATTATCTTCAGTATGCATCTAGAAAATTTTGGCGAGCCAACTCCTGTGCTAACAATAGGGAAGCTAGGATGCAAACTGTGATAAAATGTCTCCCTCAGTGTGTCACAAAAATACAGATGTTAATTTCAAAATAAAATACTTGCTTTCTAGATTTAATTTAGAAGTATATACTTATTAGAAGTTTAATAAGTAATAAGACTATATAAGGCAGATATAATACACAGTTCTCACTTTAGATACGGTAGCTGCAAAAAGCATAGTTAACTTTTGACAAGTGTATAATTAGCTGTAATAAATGCATAATAAAGTATGCATTAATCTTAAAGCAACAAAAAAAAGGCTAGCAAAGGTTTAACAATGACAAAATAGGTAAGTTAGTTAAACTCAATAAATGTGTAATGTGTTATAAACAATTATAGGAAACTAACAAGGCTTTTATTCAAATTCTAAAGTAATCTATAAACAAGTTTCTCACAAGCGCTTATAAATATCTTATAATTTTATGCTGCATTCATGTGCTCTTCAAATGGTCCCATTTCCTGAGTTGGGAAGTCATTATTCCAACATTGGTGTGCTAATAATCTGTGTTCAAATACACCGATTTTAATTTCTAAATAAATTCCTAAAATATTTGTTTTCAACCTTTAATTTGAAAATGTATCCTTATTTTTATTTATTTTATTTTAAGGATTTCCCCACCAAAATTATAGTCACTAAATTTCTAAACTGAATAAATGTTCAGTGCATCGGCTTACAAAGCAAATATTTTCCTGGGGTGAGATACAATATTTTATCAGATGCATTTTTATATAGGACAAATATTTCCCTTACAGCATGTCTCACTCCAGTGTCTCCCTCCTCGTCCCCCCTCCCTCAGTATATATTTCAAACAGAGTTGAGTTATTCCAGTGTATCACTCTGCAGTCACAAGCTGGGGATGGGCGTGCTCCCCCAATCCCTCTCTGCCAGACTACGAAGGCAGCCTCTCGCTTTGAAAATTTTCCCCATCATGCAAACTGACAAAGGCATGCTTTTCAAAAGCCCACAGCCAATCTGTTGATCATTATTTATTTACAAAGGCCTTCAGGCTGCAAGTCCTGTAAAAACCATACTTGATACGTATGCTTGCGCTCTCGCTAGCTCTCTACTGTGTTTTCCCCCTCCTTGCTTGTAGAATAAAGTATCCCTAAGGCTACCTCAAACAATCACTTTTCATTGTGCATAAAATCCACCTTGTAAAGCACAACTGTTTAATATATATGGTGTTATATGTTGACGGGGGCAGCTGTGGAGGGGGGCTGTGGACTGTGATGGGTAATTTGATGTTTCGCTGAGGGCTAAGACTTGGAAAAAAAATCTACACCTATAACAGAGGACCTGTCATCCCAGTACCCAAGAGCCAGCAGAATACAGAAGCACCCCTAAAGCAGAGAAAACTTTGACATCGCTTTGAAGCGTTTTCAAAACTGAGTAAATAACTCGCAAGAATTATTATCACTGCGAGATCAAAGCAAAGATGCATATATTACATGGCAAACAGGGACCATCTCCTAAGCAAAAAAGGAAGAGAAGAAAAGGTTTTGTGCTTTAAGTTAGGCAAACTAAACAGCCTTTTAAACAAGCAGTTAGCTGGAAATGTGCCAATGTCTGGTTGTTTTTGTAGCAGTTTTTCTCCCTCTGAGCGAGGGCATCTAAAATGATGCTCTGTTGCAAACTAGACTGAAGGGTATGACTCTGTGTTGGGCTAATGATTCGGCAAGTGTGAAGGCTTATTAAGTGCCTGGTTTCTAGAGAACTGAGGGGGAGGCCGACAAGTATTCTGGACAGAATCACACAGGCATGCCAGTGCAGTAGGAGGAATGCTGCCTAAGGGAAGCTAGCAGGACCAACATACAAAGAACTCTACTAGACTGTAAGGACAGTGCAATAATAAAATAAAAAAAAACAATGTAGTGAAAACAGAGATCAAAAAGTCAAATAATAGAAATTGAAGCTATATTATAACATATATTATATTTACATATTACTCCTATTTGCACAAATTAAAGGTAGAATCAGTAGGATTTGTTTGAGCTGTTTGTAAATGCACCAGAAGGACAGATGATTGTTGTGTCTCATTCCCAAGACATCACATACAACATTTTGGGTCCTGAGCACAGCAAAATAAGAAAATACAAGCAAGGCAGGATCTCTGCAGATACATCCACTGCCACACAGTAGTGATAAGTAATGTTTATGTTTACCTATGCTGACCCTATTGTTTTTTTGTTTTTTTTAGGGAAATTTAGCATATTATGCATTTAAAACTCAACAAGTTATTGGATTACATAAAATACTGCCAATAAAACTAGAGCCCGACCAATGTTACACTCACTGTGCAATACATACAGCATTGTTATTAAACTGTTATATATGATTGTTGCTTGGTGCATATTTTTGTACATAATTTGACATCTATTCACATATTTCTATTTAACATTTATTTTCCAGTTTCAGATTTATATATTGCTGCTATATATTGCAGATAAGACAAATGAAACCTTTACACACTTATTTTTATTATTGTTATTTCTATATTATCTCTATGATATATTGTAGTAGAATGTATATTTTTACATACCTCTTATTTTCTGTAATTATAATTCTCTATGCTTATATTTATTCTCTATTCTTAAACTGGAGCACCTGTAACATCAATAATTTCACGCTGGAGATCATTATTTAGTCTAGTGACATACAGGTTGTCCAATATGCGCCAATGTTTGTTTTTTTTAACAGAAAATTTTATGTGTTTGATCCTTTATTTTTGATTCGGGTTTAATATATACAAATAATATGTTAACATAATTATTGTAAAATATCCTGGCTTCATTACATATCATTTGAGTGTTTATGTATATATTCAATATTTAAGAATGGGCCACTATATCGATATTTTAACTTTTTTTTAAATCCCTAATATCAGTATTGACATCAGCCCCAAAAATCCAGTATTGGTCATACCCTATACAAAACTAAATAAATAAAAAAAATACAATTTGCATTATGTTTTGTAAAAAAAAATATCAGACAACACGTACACAGATACAGATATAGACCAACAGGTATATCTGTCTGGATTTAATTTAAATCCTATACAGAAAACATGATTTGCAGTGCAGCTGCATACATACTAACAGTGATATGTGTGACAAAAACACACAGCTCTCTCTTTAGATTTCCCTATTGCTCAGTCATAAAGTTGACGGCTATAACACGTACACTCATTAAGGGCAGACCAGCGTAGCTATGAGTCTTCCTGTCCTGTTAGATCTTCCCCACCATGCCTTTATGCTGCCGTCCCAATCCGCACAGCTCGGCCTCCCTGAATTTTCCACGCTGTCGTGTTGCTAACCCCGCCTCGCAGCCGGAGGAGCACAAAAACCTACCCCCTTTTATCTTTCAAAATCAATTAACAGCAATTTAATTCCACAGGACAGGATAAAAGGAAGGTAATATTTGAATTCATATTTGATTGTGATGATACATCTCACATATGGCCTTAAGTACCAGAAACAGTACTCACAGGGGTTCCCACAATAGAGAAGTAGCCTGAGGGCAAAGTAACCATGCAGGTCCCTCTGATTGGTTGCCGGTGTCATTAGTGCCAGCATTGTTTAAGGAGCACATGTGGACCAGACCGGAGGAGGTGACAGCTGGGACTTTAAAGCCAGAGGAGTTCTCAAACGGCTCCTCGCAGCCGCTTTTCATGACAGAAATATTATTTCAGCTCTGTCATTAACAGCTGACAGCATGCCATCCTAAACAGCCAGAGCCTAACAGGGCACTTCTCCTCTCGCTTTCTCTCACAGACTTTCTTACCTCCTTCTTCTGCCACCCCTAATTTGCCCCCTCCCATCCATCCAAAACTCCCACCATCTCACCATCAGCAGCATCCGCCTCTGAAGTATCTCTCACACACATCCTTCCATCCCCTCTTCCCTGTATCTGACTTCCTCTCACTCCTCGTTTGAAGGCTGGAAGGGGGAATAAAATCAGCGTCTCTTACCTCATCATTTTGGGCGAGCAGTTGGGTGAGTTTCGCATCCCTCCGTTGCGCTGCTTTTTTTTGGGCGAGAGGGTTGATGGATGCTCGTCTTCGACTGCAAACACATGCACAGAATGTCAGAATAGAGACAGATGGTTGGGAATGTGTGCTGGACCTGACATGAAATAAAAAAAATAAACATAGCCAACAATCAATCAGTCATTGCAAACAAAAAAAATGAACAGAAGAAAAAGGAAAATTAATAATTCAGTGTCAAATTGAGAAAATATAGAGAAAGCATTAGTAACGGATGGTAAATCTGAGAAAGGCAGGAGAAAACCACGGAGAAAAGAGCAATTTATGACCTGAAAATGTTACGGAAGGCTCACATCCCAAAACCTCCATATTTTGGCTCTTCTAAGTGCACTTTTATAGGGCTTTGATTAATACACTACAGCATCTGCTCCCTCTGAATTGTGCAGGTGGTTGGACCTCTAGCAGTCTGCATCAGAGTGACCATGCTTACCTACACCATTAATTGCCATGTGATGGTTCAGACTGTCATTGTCAGTGGGGGCGGCCAAAAGCAATGACAATGATATAAATAAGTGTTATGGAGATGGATCTTGAGTTTATATTTTTAATGAAACTATCTAACCCCCACCCCATCATTGCAGTGCTGTCTACAATGGCTCCTCTACAGGTCTACCTCCATGCCAAGAGAACAACCAACACACAGCGTGAAGGCCAGGCCACACTAGGGTTTGACTTAGTGGACTGTGAAAAGTGAAAGCAGAAAAAGGACAGGACGAGTTTTGAAAGTTTAAATGAAAACTAAATGATTTAAAGATTACATGGCATTTTATTTTACGGTACACTTACAAGCCCGTAACAAGCTGTACTTCGTATGAAATAATGTTTTTTATAAGACAGTATTAGACCTTTATTAGACTTTCGTAGAGGGCAATTAGGGAGACATTACAACAGAAGTGTACTGTAAACTAAAGTGAAACCACATATCTGGTACTTGAGGCACAGCATCTTTGGCTGCTGTGGCTGCAGTATTACAATAAATCTGTGCAGTCACCCACTGACAAAATGTTCCTCTACCTCTTGTGATTTCACTTTAGTTTTCAGTACAGTAATATTGTAATGTCTCCCTAATTATCCTCTAAGAAAGTCTTCTAAGTCTAACAGTGGGAAATAATACACTTTAGTTTACAGTACAGTTCTATTGCAATGTGTCCCTAATTACTCTTTAATAATAAGTAATAATAAGTAATAAGTCTAATAAGGGTCTAAAACTGTCTTACAAAGAAAATATTATTTCTAGTTTTCGTCTAATTTGATACAAAGTGGGGCTTGTTATGTCTTATTAGTGTGCTGAAAAATAAAGTGCAACCAATTATTATATCGTCCATTTTTGTGTTTGACACTTAGGTGTTTAAGCAATTACAGGACGCTGAGCTGTAGCCATGTTTTTTTAAAGATTAATTTTAAGTTCAGCTTCCTGTCAACTATGCTTTTCCGTGTTGAGAAATGGGTAAAAAAAAAAAAACACTCTATTTTTCAAACTTTTACTTGAGTCCCAGTCAGACAGAGAGGACGACAAAGAGCAGCCAGAGTGAGGCCAGGCCCGGTCGTCTGAAGATTTCAGTCGAGCTAACAGTAGTCTGATCTACACTACTGTCTGCGAGTTTCAAGCGCTTTCAGACAGGCACCCAGATACTCTTATCCACTCTGCACTCTCCCAGCGCAAATGCCAAGTGCACCGTCACTTCAAACCCGTATTAGTCCTTTGGTTAGAAATCAATAACACAGCATGATATTAGTGCAAATCAATGTGCACGCCGCCTGCAAGCCGTGACTATTCCAAGCATGTGGAAATTCATTATTGTCGGAGCGCCCATCCCAGGCTGTCACCTAATTCTGCTAATAAAAGATAAGAAATATGACTTTGCCTTCTAATAAAATGTCATTCTCTGACATTTCCTTTATGCAATTGGGCATTCGGAATAGCTAATATCACAAGCACTTTCCACTTTACAAATAATTCTCACTCTAATGTACTTTGAAAATACCACATGAGGAAATATGCATTCCTCTCCATATTGTTTGACAGATTCCTTCTGGTTTAAACTTAATTTGTTACCAGTAAAAGCACTTCTCACTTACACCCACAACAATAAAATTAAATGCTTTCCAGCCACTTGGTAATAAAAGCTTTCCCAGTAAATTATTAGAAACTTAAATTTCTATTTCAGCTCCCAAAGGTCAGAGTCCTCAGAGCTCACAACTCTGAAAATAAATACTGATAAGCAACTCTTTTGTGTCAATTCTAAATTCAAAGTCCCCCAGTGTAGACAGTAGCAGCCACTGCACTAGCAGGCAAATCCGTGCAAAGCAGCAGGAGCAACAACAGTAGCAGCTCCAGCAGAGTGAACCGTCATGCAGCAAACAAGACAAAATGAAGGGACGAGACAGGCGGGGTTACTGGCTGATGCATCCCGCTAAGGGGGCAACCTACAGTGCCTACTGTGACTGAGCAGCATGGCATTACTGGGGTGGTAGCGGTATTTCACCGGCAGACTGCGGGCCCGGTTCAGCCGACTCTCAGCCAGGGATCTGGCCGTCACATCTCCTGGACCTGAGATACTGAGGCGCAGTTTCGAGGGGTTGGCCCCAGCAGGCCCCGGCCCCATGGGGAGCAGGCTTCCTTTGCGGTTATTAACAAGGGGGATGTTGAGTGAGCCCGGGTTGACCAGGGGGTCCTGGTTGGGGTGCAGGGTGTTGGGAAGGAACGCATTTGAGGTGATGGAGGTGGAAGAGGTGCAGCCGGTCGTTTTAACTGATCGGTTTTGAAAAGACGGTCTAACTTCATCCATTACTGTCAAACAATGGAGAATAAAAAGAGTGAGAAAGCCTGAATTGATGCCCTTTAATTAGTTAGTTTTTAAATTATAGTGTTAAAATGTAGAAAATTATTTTGTTTAGTTATATTTGTTTAAAAATAAATTATATTTGTTTTATTAGAAATTTGAGGAGAAAAGCAAAATTCATCATGCCAATAGGTAAATAAGGAATAGATTCACTAACGTGAAATAAATATGTAATAATTAATTAATAAGCCAATGATCAAACACTTGCTTCTATATATATAATATAGCAATTTTCTTCATTTCAGTTTTGATTAAGTAATTTCAGAAAGCCAAACATCCTTGCTGTAAATGCAGGAAATCATTTATCATTTCTCTAAAACTGGTGTTGAAACTCAACATCTCCGATCGTCTTGGCACACGCTGCAGCTGAGTCGTTCACACTGCGACATTTACTTTGCATTTGTGACAAACATGAATTAATAAGAAGCCTCTCAGTTTTATTTCTCAGATGTGCTCCACGTTCTGGTAGAACAAAGCAGAAAACACGGCTTGGCTAAAGCCAGTCACATCCAATCAGATATTGTGTCAGTTCAAGCATGATGTGTGCAGCACACTACTTTCATTTTTAACAAATATAAAAGTAAAACTAATAATTTATAATATTGCTAATTCAAAAACTTTTATCATTAAACATTTAAGGGATCCATTTTGGATTGTGTGTAGTAATGTGGTTTGATTCCAGACAAAAAAAACGCAGTCATTTTGTTCTGTAACTGAACATTTACATGCTGGTTTTTGCTGTCACTTTGACAGCATGTCCAGTGACAACCTGCTGTGTCTAATATGAGAATAAATACTCTACATACATACACCTGATGTTCACTCACACACATACACACACACACACACACAGGCGCGCACACACACACACACATAATCCGGCTGCACAGTCCCGTGTGTTTGTATGCATTGGACGGGTTGTAAAGTTGAATGGGAGAGGAGGAGCCCTTTTCCTCTCTTGGGTGGAAGGGTGGTTGGTTGGTTGTTTGGAGGAGAGAGCATGCTTGGGTGGCCCCGGGCGATAAACAGACGTTTATCCCGGCCGTCAGCTGCCTCCTTGATTTACGGGGCGCCACCGATAGCTCCTGGATTCATCTGGCCCTTGTCAAACACGTGCAGCGTTAGAGAGCGCTCACCCACCCTGGCAGGTCCACTGTGCATCCTGAACAACCCAGACGGCAACTGTCCCTTCCTGAAATGCTAATCACATGACGGTACTGTCCTGCATGCAAGCCTTATCAGATCGCCGTGACCCAACGTAAACTGGATGATGAGGCGGAGGAATAACAACCAAAAAGGTTTACTTTTGAATGTGAGCTAAGCTGGCTTTGCCTTTACGGTGTTTGCTGCATGAGCAAGCTTTGTTCTTCATCTGCATTGCAACTGAATGAAAAAGCTTTTTTTATGCCATGCATTGTTGTTTTTGCTATTGTTAAATATAATAAAACTATATATGAATATTATGAATGCTGCAATTCCTTGTAGTTCTGCTGAGAGGCAGCCAAAGAGGAAACAAAAAATGGCTTCAATATCAGGATCCTTAACAAGAACAAATACATTAAATAAAAATATACATATAAAGTGTTAAAGGTCACAGTAGCATTTCAAAACTAAAATTTATTCTTAACCAGGAGAGTGAAAAGTAATGCATTTAACAGTTATTTACCAGAGATTTACCTAAATTGCAATCAGCTTTGAATCGAACGCCAGCCTCTTTTTGACTTCCACTGTTTCCTGGTGTTGTAGCGCCATCTGCTGCTACATGCAGCACAATACAAAAAGAATATTTCATGCAACTACATGGTATTATCAAACACAAAATAATTTATTCTCAGTTGCTATTAATATCAGGGACTAATCACTCTAATTTCCTATCAAATTATTTAATGCTAGGTAACTTAGAATAAACAGTCTGTCAGAGCTAAACATTGAATTTAACACTGGTTAAACTGTGAGTTTACTTTGTCTCTGTATAAGACACAAGACAACATCAGTATATTCTAAAGGAATAATGGACAACAAAGCAAATACTAAAGCAAAGCATCAGTACTTATTATGTTACATGAGATAACATAGTGAGGGGTCTACAGTCTAAACACAGAGCTGGAGCAGAATGGAGAAGGACAGAGAGAAACACACTTACGTGATCTGACATATCCATTATACTTATATTTGGCTGAGGAGAATGCAAAGACAAGTGGCAGGTCACACAGAGGGAGAAAGGATGTAATGAAACAGGCACATTAGGAAATAGAGACATCAACATAAGAGCGATGGATGGGAATGAAATCAAATGTAACTGTGATGAAGTGCTAAAATTGAAGGGCATGAGGGCATGAACCAAAAATAAAAGGTATAAATCATTAAAATCATGGAAAAAATCTGATGATTAAAGTATGGCATGATGGCACAAAAACGGCAGACAGGTGAATGAAATGAACTGTCCATTCTCAGCCATGCTTTCAGAAAAGTGTACTACACCTGTAATGAGATGTAATGACACTCTAATGGCTGATTTTATTAAGATTTTCAGAGTTATATTTGAAATTACACAGTTTCAGTTGTAGACTGAACAATGTTCTTATTAAATGCTTTGACTTTTTACACTTGGATTTAAATGTGATGAACATTGTGAGGTCTGTAGACAGAACATATAAAGCCACCATGGGACACAAAGGCAACAACTACATACATGAGTGCATGTAGGCGTCCAAAACACAGACAGCAGACACTTGCTACCCAAAACAGCCGCGCTAACTGAGCACAAATATAAAGACACTTGTTCTATGCATGCAGTCCAAATGGAAATTTACAATTTCAAACCTGGGTACGATTGTACACTCTAAATCTCTTGGGTTGCTCTTTAAAAAATGTTGACCGCCTATGCCAGTATTATTAATGAAGCAATATGTAACAATTGTGCAATTGAGTTGGAGCCATGTTTCCCATTGCCCCCTCTTCCCCAGACTCGAGGAAGCTCAGGCAGGCTGCAGGAACGCTGCAGGAGGGCAAGACGAGCCCAACATTGTAATTTGACAATAACAAGTGACGACGAGTCCTCCACTGTACGTTGATCAGCTGTTTATAACTGTCAGTTGTCTGTCATTGTAAAGCTAAGCCCGTTATCCTGAAGACAAAAACCCACTGCTCCAAGAATACACACTCAGGAGTTGGAGTTAAGTGACTGCCGGCCAGACACCATTAACATATTCCTCAATTTAACCATTATAAACATCTGCTCCTTCTAAAAAGATTATTAATGATTTATTATGACTCATAAATAGACACTAACTCATTTGACAGACGTTCTGCATTAATTTGAACTATAATAAACGTGGAATTGAAATTTCAAAGGAGGACACCACAGCTGCAGCATTGTTGTTTCAACTTAACATGTTTCCTTAATTTCTAATGACATATCATAGTCATTTTATGAGTTATTGCCGTAAAAATATTATAGATTTCTCGTTTAATTATCTGGGAATTACAGTTCATGACCTTGACTGGGGAGGATCTGCAGACTGGTACCAATTGAAGTGCTGCTACAGTGGGCACTTGAGCTGAGCTCTGAGCCGCTGACACTCCCCACTCTTTCCTAGAGTCTCTTCCAGCAGTAAAGGTCACAGTGAGGGCCCAGGGCTGGCCTATGACACAGATCCTCAAACAGGGACCCACAGTGGCCCTGGCATCTGTCTCTAGCAATCTGCCCGCATCGCAGAGGCAGCAGACTAACTGGCTAGCATCTGGGGCGTAGCGAGGCAGCGTAGGACAGAGGGTGGGTGGTGGGGGGGTACCAAGCCTGCCTGGTGGACAGGAGCTGTCAGGGCAAGTTTGGTGACGGACCAGCAGGGCTGGGAAAATGAAAATGCAAACATAATTTCCGTGTCAGGATAGATAAGGTCCCCAGCAATGAGATGCAGATGCACACACATGCACAGACACAGAAGAGATAAAAGTGCATGTTGTTACACACACAAAGATCCGCACAGACACGCACACACACAGCCCAGAAGGCCGTAGACTCGCCCGAAAGCATCTCCTGAGACCCGGTTCCCCCAACCCTTGTTCATCACCCGGCTTTATCACCCTCTCCATTATATAAAAGTTGTCACACCTCTCACATTTCTCACAGGAGGAAGCTGTGATGATGGTCAGTTCACAAAGATAGACCGTATGAAAGTAATACACACTAAGCAGTTGAACTACTCTGAAAAACTTCAGAGAAAATTTTTAAAACAGGGCGTCTCAAAGTGCGAACAGAGGTCAGCATGTGGACCGATTGGCCGAATGTGACCAAATTTCCCTATTGTTGACATCATTGTCATGGCAATGTTAACTGTGGAGAGAGTGTGTTGTTGCTGCTGAACTCCCACATTAACTGCACTGGAGAATTTGCTATTAGCTCATAAATCGCCTTTTCTTCCACTCGGCCCCGATGTATTTTGACTATCTTGACTATGTTGAACTTGATTATATGTCGCTTTAAAGTTATAAGCAGGTTGATTAAATGTTTTTCTGTTGTTGTTTTTGTTTGCCAATCCTTCCAGACCTCTGACCTTGAATAAAAATCCGATATAGACCTTTGAGTAATAAGTTTAAGTACTCCTGTTTTAAAACTTAAATTGTTGAAGACAAAAATCATGCATGCACAACCACATAAGGGGGAACTATATTTTTGCAAGCTATATAATTTGTGCTTTGAACAATATAACTACTCGCAACTCATAGAAACTGCTCCCCTTTGCTCTCTTCTGTCCAGTTTTCCACCTCTTTTTCTGCAAAAGTTTCCATCTCTGACTTAAGTTTGTGTCTCATCTTATTTTCCCTCCAATATTCATCACCTGACTAAACTGCAGAATCTCTCTATATTTAATCCCTAGTAACAGAAGACCGCATTCATTTAGTTCACATATTAATCTCTAGGTACTCAAGGGTTTATCCATCTCACAAAACATTATTAAACCCTCTAAATGAGTGCATACTAAAAATGACTACACTATAAAACAAAAGTTGAGAAAACCTTTTAAATGGTGTCATATACATCTCTGTGTTTCTTTATGAACTTTAATCATGCAATACTGAATTAGTAGACTAAAAATTACACTCATAATTTCAAGGCAACTGTCTTCACTAAATCTTTGAGTTTTAAGTCGAGCTCAAACTAGTTTTGAAATAAACTAAAAAGTTTTGCTGACCTATAATCTTTTGTTGGGATAATTTAATTGTCTTCTTGAAATAACTTGAATCTTTGAGTTTTTGAAACCCCCAAAATTCTGTATTTCAAAAACTTCACAGTGAGCTGTGAACCCGATTTGTCATTGTTTGGGTGTTTGAAAATGAAATGGTTGCAATTAAAAAGATTAAATTGTCAACAGTTTTTCACTTTCACTTTAATGAGTTGACTTTTCTGTTTCTAAAACTTTTCAAAACTTTTTTGGGGTTCACTTCAGAACTTAAGAGTTTGAATTTGATTCAAAACTAAAAAATGTGTGAAGGAAGTTGCCTTGAAATGATGAATTTTCCAATTTTTTTTTTTACAGTGTATTAATTAAAAATTATATCATTGAAGTAAAAATAAAGCTACACAGACATGTATGTTTATGTCACCATTAAAGACGTGTCTGTGTCTGTATTTGTGTGGTGACTTGCATCTGAACACAGGGTGCACTACAGTAAATGAACGAGTGCTATCCAAGGAATCAATTATCCAAGTGCTCGGCCTAGAAAAATCTGGTTCAGATGTACAAAAGCATGAAGTCATCATGGATAAAGATGTCTTATCCTCTCAGTCTGGTGGAAAAAAGACGGGAAATGGGGAGAGGAAATCCAACAATCCCTGACTGACAAAGCCCAATGCACTCCTCCACTAAACTCACTTTGGTCAGACAAAGTCGGAGTTAAAAAGGGAAAGAAATCTAAGACAGAGGAGGCTTTCCTGAAATCCTACGGGGGGTTGAGGGAGAAGTGAGATCAGTAACCATGTAATGGCCAGTAATTGGTACCAAGGGATATCAGCGCAGGCCGAAACTACAAGAGGCCAAGCCAAACTCATCATGGCATGTTTGACACTAATCTAGGCTGAGTCGGCAGACGGTGGGAGAATGTTGAGAAGGAAATCAGATCTGTATGTCTGAACCCAATGCTTTGATAGCTAGTCCTACTGCTGCCATGTCTAATTGACAGACAATTTAGTATTTCCCATCCACTCGAAAGGAAAATTGAAAGTAAGGGGATCTTCCAGGAGCGCTCGCCCTCCTACCTTTTCTTTTCTTCTCTCCTTTCTCCTTATCTATTATCTTGTCCTCTTCCCTGTTATACAAAACCTTTGTATTTTTCTTCTTCCCCCTAATTCTCGTCCCTTCTCCTACTGTATGTGTCCAAGACCATTAAAGACTGCAGGAGAGGTACACTACTTAAGATGATTGTGATCAGAGGTGGATTTTATACAATAAAATATATAATTTGAGACTTCTTGCCCAGAAAAGGGGCTAACTGTGGGCAAAATTATATGTGTTCCCCTTTAATAATTGCCTAAAAGAGTGAAAGGGCATTTCAGTTGCTTGAGATATTAATAGTTACTTTCCTGAGCTTGTGTCACCAATAAAAACATGTTTTAATATCTGTGCACTGCTCCTCATTTATCAGGCTTGGCAAGGCTGTTAGAAATCTTCAAAACACTATTTCAGATGTGATTTTCTCTCATCTTCGGCATTAAAGTGAAACTGAAAACTCTGCACAGTTGCTCAGTAAGGTTAAGTCAAAGGTAAAATAAAGAAAGTGAAACAAAGGCAAAGCGTACAAACTGAAAACAGTGTTAACTCAGAGGTGTGTAAGGGCCTTCAAAGTAAAGATATAAGACATCATTTAACAAACATTATTATACATTGCATCATAAAACCTTGAGAATAAAATAATATGTTCCATTTCTTTTGTGTACGTCTTACCTTCAACAGTTCAAAACACATCAAATCCAATAGTGATATTATCACACAACTGCATGACTGATGCAGCATGCGGTAGCCACATGTCTAACACCTACAGTACTGTACAGTACAGCAGCACCACAGAGCCACACCACCACTTACCCACCACACATAGTACACATTTATGAAATAAAAATAAATGAAAAGGAAAAATACTGATGAAAATTCACCTATAAATAAAAGGAAAGAATGAGTTTAAATAAATAAATAAATAATAAAAAGGATAGATAGATAGATAGATAGATAGATAGATAGATAGATAGATAGATAGATAGATAGATAGATAGATAGATAGATAGATAGATAGATAGATAGATAGATGAGAAAAAAATGGTTAAGATGTTTAGAAACAAAAATAAATAACTAAATTCACATAAGCCACAACTACACAAACTATGGAGTCACATTAAACAGATCACACCACATGGACAACATTACAGACGCACACACGTACACGTACGGTACCTCTGCATGGTACAATACACGGAGCACACACCACAGACACAGAACAGCATGTGTTGGGCGGTGTAACTTACAGGCACGTAAAGTGGTTGCGCAATCATGAACAGAGACAGAGGAAAGTGGGTAGGCCCTCTGAAGGGTGTCCATGTTACTATGTACACTGCCTGACATGCAAGAGCAGTCTTGCTCTGAACGGCCGCAATCAAAACAACATGCCAGTTTCATTCGTTTGTAGACGGACATCTTGGCTACAGTCATGTTTTGGGATGAGAGGAGAGGAAAAGCAGCAGGTTAATGGCAAAAGGAGAAATATTCATCCAGGGGGAAGTCGGAAGGTAACTTCATCAGAAAGTGCAAGCCTTAGACACCTGCTTCCACAGACTTGAGCCCCAAATTTAAATAAACACACTCGAAACGCAGAGATTTATTCAAAAATTAATTTACTTTTACCTCAACAAGTTGTCCAATTAATTTCTTTTGTAAATTTCTTGTCTGAGAAAGCATAAGTAAGATTTGGACTTGGCATTTAATAATATAATAATCATATGCCAGCGCATTATATTACTCGAGAGGTCAAGCTGTGTGCTAAGGCTGTAACAGGTCAAAAGGCAAAACTATAACAATGGGAAAGAGGGGTGAGGAGAAAGGGAGAGGGAGGGAGGCATTCGGGGAAGAGAGGCATGAGCAATGTCTTCAGCAGCAAACCTCATACAATGTTTCATACATTTGTACATCCTCTATCCATTTTGGCTAAAGGAGTGGATCACGTACCTGTATCCCATCATGCAGCTGTAGCGGCTCTGTCCATGGCATCACACTATTCTACTAGTCTAGACTTGCCAATTCATGCTACTGTATATTTAAGTCTGTAGTTTCACTGCTCCACTCCCCAAGGGAAGCTTCACTCTAATGTACGCAGATATGTTGTGTGTGAGCAAAGGATGTACATGTTTGTCTTTTTTTTCTGAGATTCTGTGTCATTTTAAAGGCAGATTATGTGCCTTCTGAAAGAAGCAATTACATCTTCATTAAAATCTGAATTTATAAATAATAAAATGTACCATTGTTCTATACTCTGGGATTTTAACAATACAGTTTTACATGGTCTGGTATGACCAAGAGCTTATGTTGGGTAACGTTAGCCAGTGTTAGAAAACTTCAGACTGCCAGTTGATTACACCTTTCTCTTCTTGTGTTACATATTATGCTGCTTAAGCTTTATTATGGTTACATTCTCCATATGCCTCAATTTTATGAAGTAAAAGAATACTGACTGAGTCATTCTATCTTTTTTATTGTCTCCACACAGTAAAAGTTTTTTTTTTTTTCCATTCAAGTAAATTCAATTTCTAGTATTATTTTCAGAACACTTGAAATGATGAGCTGAATGAATGTACAGAGTGCAATCAACTGCATTAAGTTTCTGAAGAGAGATATTAGCAGACATCCCAGCAGACATTGTATGAGGGTTAAAACTCTCCTCTTAAATTTCTTATTCTTGGTGGTTCAATTTTAATATCTCAAGTTTATTGAACTAACTATTGATACTAACTTCTTTTTAAGTTAAAATGAATAATTTATTTTTTAAACTGTAGCTGAGTGTTTATCTTATGGTATTAATTCTTAAAAATTAAGGGAAAAAGGCATTTCAACATTACATTGAAGCATTTCATTTAAACTAGGTAAGTGCTATATTTTCTGGTTGTTTGTCAAATCTCACATGTTTATTAGCTCAAGGACTGCGGGTCTGATTGACTTTTGTTAATGATTATCCATTAGTTGGCCTGTATGATCAATGTCATAATGACAAGTATTTCATTGATGTTTCTATTCAGTTATTGTTCTTGAAAAAAAAAAAAAGAAGCTATTTGTAGACTCTTGTTCAGGTAAGATGATGTGGATGTGAAAGTACTATTACACAACAAAAACTCCTTAACTTGGCCTGCTAGTCGCCTGCAGCCAAAATACTGTAAGCAGCCACTTTCTGTCTATATGGTGTGTGTGTGTGTGTGCGTGTGTGTGTGTGTGTGTGTGTGTGTGTGTGTGTGTGTGTGTGTGTGTGTGTGTCTGTGTGTCTGTGTGTCTGTGTGTGTCTGTGTGTGTGCTTGTGGCTGTGTGTGTGAAGCTCTGAACCCCGAGGGAAGCGGGCGTGAAAGTCCCCAGAGTAGCACATCTAGATTGCTGCGACTCTGAGCAGAAACAGTCCCTGGTCCCCATTCCCTCATTGCCAAGGTGCAAACAGACAGCAGACTAATACTGTCTGGCACCTTTACAGAGACACTTTCAGCATCTTTGACTCTGAGTCACATCGGAAAACCAGATCTCGAATGAATGAAGTAATATATTTCAGCTTCTGGCCAAGGAAAGAATGGGAAACACAGATCATAACCCATGGGGTGAAGGCATCAGGGACTGTTGTATCCTGCGGCATGCACGTGTGCCTTATGAGCATGTAATAAGCATGCAGAAAGTGCCGTTTTGGTCTCAGCAACAAGGGGAGGTACAGAGATAACTGTTCAGAGTGTTGAAACAGTTTGGGGGGCATGGCAGACAAGTGCAGTGAGGCTATCATTTCATGCTGATACTTCTTGACTTCAGAGTTTTGCTTGAGCATTCGGACTACAGTATATGTATGTTACGATGTAGATTATCGACACATGGAAGGGGAGTAATGGAAAACACAAGACACACACGCACACTGACAATGTCTTTGACTTCTGACTTCACAAATACCCAGATTCTGGCCTAGAATTATAAAAGGTGTCCATTTCAGGGCATTCCTGATCGAAGATTCAACATGACGGCTGCCCTGATAAACTGTCTGCATGGATTTGATCAGTCACCATCTCCTGTGATCCACCGAGGCACAACATACTCAAACAGAAGCTATCAGGGCGCTATGTTGAATAGGAAGGATGTCCCAAAGAAAGCACCACTCTGATATTATCCCCCTAAAGCGTCCTTATTCAGCAAGCGTGCAAGGACAAATGAAGCTTAAGAGTTGAACCTTTGAGGAAAAACAAGAAACAAAACAACAAAACTTACTGCAGCAGAGGGATAAAGTAGTGCCAAATGTGTGTTCCCAGGGCCCTCACCAAACCCCAACTAAACCAAATCATAAAAATAAAACATTAAAGACTTCAAAATGATAGATTTGGATTTTAATTAAGAGAAACACACCAATTTGGTCCTTGCATTTTTGCTGAACAGGTCTCAGGGGATTTGAGTTTCCTCTACAGACATCACCATTTATAATGTTGTAGTATTGGACATGACTCTGGCACGGCACCGCCATCTAGTGGCAATCTAATGCTATGACACTTAATACTGTGTATTTCTAGTGGACTTTTCATCCAGTGCAGCGACTGAGGGAAAAAAAAAAAGGGCCTAGCGACTGTCCAGATTTGAAATGCACAAGACGTGGTGTGGTGACATTTCAATTCTGATGGTCTCTGAAACCTCAGCCCGAGCGGGACGAGGACCCAGGGTTTAGAAAGGGGGCTGAGATCACAGAGAAGCGGGGCAAAAGGGGGAGAGACCAGATTGTTTTGATTGTGTTTTGGCAACCTTGCTTGTTAGGATTTTACAGGACTTCCCACAAGGACGTTTTCCACACACAAAACTTCCTTTGACAGAAAGCAGATCAATTTAAATCTCAGTGGTTCTTGTTAATTTTCCTTTCCTTGTGTTAGCTCTTCTAAATCTATGATTACTGTGCGACATGTCAGATTTTTATTACGCTCCCTCTGAACTTTCTTGGAGCGTGACGCTATGAGGAGGTTAATCATGGGTAATGACATAAGACTTGCAGCAGATTGGCTTCAAAATGCCAAATATGAGAGTTTGGTTTGATGATCAAATAGTGGAGGAAAAACTGCAGAGCTCATCGGCCACATCCGATTAAGTCACACTCTGTTTAATCGTCGTTTCCAGCTAGTGAGAGCATCAGCTGACTGGGCCGATGACGCTGGTGTCATTTCTGCTGTTTTGGTTTTGGTCTGGTCTGAGCACGGTGTAGAAATGAGAGGCGAGGAGAGGGATGCAGAAGCTACACTGGTACATGCAACATAGATACAGTATACTATTTGCTGAAGAGGATAAAAAGAAACACTTGCACTGCACTCTGGGTAATAGTACACCCATTTTCTTTTTACTCACAATAAATCACTACCAGTGAGTAGTTAAAATAAAGTGGCGTTTTCCAATGGCAGCAGGGAAGGAAATACATCAAAAGTGTGTCACTGGTCATAAAGAAACATGGGAAAAAACAACAGAAGAGAACAAAACATGATAGAACAGAACATACTATATAGACTTCCATTGCAGTAATGGAACTGTCATCTTTCTAAATGCAACTCTCTTGTTGGCAAACAGCTGTGATAAGATAAAACATAACGCCGTGTCCATCAGCGGAGTCTGAGACATGAAGATATTAAGAAAGCAAAGAGAAGTAAACAGTTTATCTAAATGAAAGCAGAGTGTGAAAGGTCTGTTGATTCTATCGAGCTGCGAGAGGAAAAACATGTCTGAATAATTGAAGTGACACAGACAAAAGAAGGAAATGGTGGGGATCTATTTTAAAACCAGCCTCTGTCTGTATCAAGCTGCTTACTTTAATTGTCTGTGACCTTTTGTGGAAATACGGGATATTCACCTGAATTATTTATCCAGTGGCTAACATGTCCTGACAAGTGACTACTGAACATAGGTCAGGTTATATTCATGTGCTGCTCCCGCCTTGATGGTAATGTTATGTCTGCATGAAAAAAGGGAAGAAACTATCCATCTGACAGGGGGCATTTTGGTATTGTGGAAAGTCTTAAATTTAACAGTTAACAGCACATTATGTCCATGACTATTCATATCATGTGTGGGTGACCTTAAAACCCTTGAAAAGAGAGCTCAGTACTCTTAAGTATTCTCATAAAGAGCAATTACATGTTAAAAAAAAAAAAATTAAGAATACAATACAGCTGGTCATATATACTGGTATTTAGAATATTATAAAGAAAATCTCTTTGCCTTGTGCAGATAACTATAAATGGTTCAAATCACTGCATTCTGGTTTGTACTGCTTATATATAATTGTAGCTTCTCTTGCAGGTGTGGGATAATAAGTGACTATATAAGAATTATTATGTTTTTTAACTGTTCCAAATATCATTACAATCAATATATCTTTTCTTTTTCGTCTGTGCAGCTGTCAACTAATACAATTTCAGTTCTATCTACTGTATCTTCAGCATACAAAATACTATGATATTTTTCAGTTAGTGACGATATTTTGTATGTTTGTACTATGTCTACTTTGTCTTTCTCATTAATTTTTACTCCTGTAAATTTCATTTTGCTACTTCACATTTTCAGTTTGCACAGATAAAGTAGCGATTAAATGGTTAAACTAAAAGAAAAGAAAAAAACACACTTAAAGATGACATCTACATTTTCGATTAGGAAAAAAAACAAATCAGATATTGACTGATGATCGTACCATAATGGATGTTATGGAAGTTCAAATGGGACCCATAATAAACACTTTCCTAAAGGCATAATGTTGTGACAACACATATTTACCTTTAAAAACACAGTGCCACAGTACAGAAGAACAATGACACAATGAGAGGTATCATATTAGTGTACAAACTAGTAAAATCTTAAGTATAATGAGACAGACAGACCCACAGGAAGGATTTGGGTGAGAGGAAGGGAAGGAGGGGCATCAATGGGACAAAACAAAGGTGCAGCTACTCACGTCGTTTGCAGCCACACTTCTTGATCCGCTTAGGGTCTGTGATGTCATCGTGACAAGCTTTGCAGTAGAAAAATGCTCTGAAAGTGACACAGTGAAAATCTTCAGCACTTAAAATAATCATAATCAGTGATGAGTTGTTCATCAGGAAAGCCGGATTACCTCTTAACTTCTTTGGCGTCACTGGCGATAAAGAATCCCAGTGTTCCCTCCTGCATCTTGACATGGTTGCCCGGGTTGATGAGGATGCTGGGTAGTCAGAGGAATAGACACATGATTCTCATTAATCTCTGGACAAGACTCAGCTCATGCACACAACATGCTAATCAAGAGGAATGGTACACACACTTGTTGAAGCTGTTAATCGGACCTGCACTGCGCTTATCTGGACCGTTTTTTTGTTTGTTTGTTTGTTTGTTTGTTTTTAACATCAACACATCATCCCTGCTCACTTTCTGAGAGTTTGGTTTGCTCTGTTGACTTAAAGAAAAAACCTCTGATTTTGGGCAATTTGCTGATGTGATACTCACATGAATGGACAGAATGTACAACAGCATGATCGCACATTGAATTTTAATTCTTTTCTTTATATAATGGTATTGAGAGAAGGGGGACAGAGAGGTACGAGTAAAGGGACAAGGGCAGAAAGAATTAAAATTATGGCCATGGAGTGGTTTTAGTCTCAGCATTCAGATGCAATCATCTAGTCAAAACACATGTCATGATGGCCACTGAGACATGGCTGTAGTACAGAGAATGTACAGTAAGTGTCAGTTATCTTGGTTAGTATTTGACAGTGGGATGCAAGGGAATGAACAGCTCGTTTTCACATCGAAACTAAGCTGACTCTAGTCAGTGACTCAGCTATAGTCTACAGCAGAGATTCCTGAAAGTACTGCAGGTGGGCCGTGAGATTAAAAATAAAGTTTATTATAATTTTCAATTTTGTAACTCAGTTTGAAATTACTATAAAATATTTATTATAAAGTATATATACTCAAAAATGACAATCCAAACTAATAAAACAAAGCCATGGGATTTTAATTATGTATAACTCATTAATTCACATTAACACCAAAATGAATCTTATATCTTGTTAGTGACTGGGAATCATATTTATATTAATTTGTATCGCATTGCCATATGCCCACGTTCATGTAGAACTGCTCTCTTTATGAAACAAGAAATATGTAGGAAAATATTGGGTCTTAATCTCATGAGCTGATCAGAGTTGTGATTAAAGGTGTGCGTGGGCCCGAGGTGATTTTCAGATTTCAAATTGTGCTGTGGCATTCTTAAGTTTGGTATGACTGGTCTATAAGATTTTTGCAGAAAATAAAATGGATTAAGTTCCCTAAAATCAGTAGCAACTCTGCCCGGCTGCATGTGTGAAAATAATTATAATGCAAGTCCTGCAACATCAATAATAACTTTTTTAAATTATTATTATTATTATTATTATTATTATTACATTCAAAGACACAACTATGGTAAAAAATGTATTACAGAAAGCTGAGCAACAGCTACACTAAAGATAAATGTCAAGTCAAACCATTTTTATTAAGTATAACTTTCAGCGACTGGCTGTATCATTCCCCATTAATTAGACTGAGACAAAGAGTAGACACAACACACACATACTTTACTCTCGCTCACACACACACACACACACACACCCTGGTCATTAATGGTCACCTGTGGGCAACAATCATCAATGATGTGAGTGTGAACTAATAAATCAAAACACTGAACCCACAAACCTTTAAAGGGTCACAATCCTTCAAAATAAGAGCCCAGATGAAAGATGATGAAGTTTTGATTCAAGTTTTGTCAATTTGTGACAATAATATTTATCATATGGCTCATAAAACTACAGCCAGTGTTGGGGCAACATCTGTCTCACGAACTTGATGTATGTACGTATTTAAATAAATATTTGGTGACATTTTAGTAGCTAATTTTAAAAGAGTATGTTATCTGTGTAGACTCTGGTCAGACGTGAAATACAACATCTAAGAAAATGTCTATCTTGCTTCATCTTTCCTCTGGGCTCTGGAAAAAAGCTACATTGGAGAAAATAAACAAAAATATTAAGGGAGCAATTGAATCCATAAACATATCAGGCTGTGATCAAATTGCACCAGTCATGCAGATCAGATTTTTCTTTCCATGTTTTTCTGTGCAAGAAGAAGTAAAATAGCATCTAACATTCACTCAGATTGAATGGCCCCCAGAGAAGTAAACAGGCATTACTGCCTGGCATGCTCTTTAGTGAAAAATAAATGAAAGAAAACAGATCAAATCAAGACAGTTCCACAAACATTGCTGCCCAAATCTGAGATTTTACAGGTGCATCTATCCAAGACATTTCTCTTCAGTCGGGTGCAAACTGGTGAATAGAAGCTTAGAAAGCATCAAAACCTCATATTGTGAGCAACAAGGCAGGCATCAAACACCTGAAGTGAGAGTGTCATATAGCATGCAGAAACCAAACAGCATGAAGAGGACAAGAGTCAAACAGAAAGGCATAGCCACTGCAGTACAGGTATAGGGACAGGTACGTAGATGCAGACGGTTGCAGTAACTTCTGTGCAGTTGGATTGTTTCTCAAACACCAAACTGACAGGAAGTGACCTCACTTAGGAACATCTACTCGAGAGACGCACGAGCATGACTGTACATGGTGGTTGAGACGCACAGAAATGCACACATTCGCACACGAACTCTCGCTCTCAGCGTAATCGCACACATACGCAGACGTACATACATGCACAGATGGATATACATTTAGCACTGAGAACATGAGAGGGTGATGGAATGCAAAAGTGAAATGTGGGGCACTTGTGAACATCGTAGCCTATATGGTTATCAAATTTCAGTTTGGATAAACTTAATGCTATCCAAATTCAACAGCTCCATGCCTTTCCTATAGTGTGTGAAACGATGAAGGAAAAACAAAGATTGGTGAGAAGTGAGGTGCTGCTGGCGTAGTAAAACCATGAAGAAAAAGACATGCTGTTATCAGCCACTGCCTACGGCGATGGCATATAATCAGTCAATTTATTTCAAGATTAAATCCAAACTGTAGAACAACAGATTATCAGTGCTTATCAACACCACATCTGAGGTCTTAGATATGTGTATACAAACTCCCCACTGAGTCAAAGACCCATGAAGTACAGCTCTGGCAATGATTTAAAAACACCATGAGTGGAATAATCAGCTTGGCGAAGCTCACATACAGTAGGAGAACAACTGAGCAACACTGAAAAAGAACTGAAAGTGAGAGAAATCAACTAAGCAAAGGACTGGTAGAGGACAAAACGGAAAAGATCAAATAAGAGGTAGATATGGAGAGGGTGAGCGTTTGGCCTTGGTACACCGACAACAGCAAAGACAAAGAAACAGCACTTCTACAAACATGTCCAATTTATCTATCCTCTCTCTGCCTGCAAAGAAGTTAGTGCATTAAGCACAAGGGACACCATAAAAAAAGAGTTAGAAAAAGAGGCCTGTGAGATAGAGTTTGGAAAAATATCCTTGGGGGAAACTCCCAAAGTCAGAAGCTTTAAAGTGGTGGAGATTGGGTGGAACTTTGGAAGTAAGATAAGGTAGAGGGCATACCGCTTTCGGCTTCTGCAAACAACAAGAAAAAATCTCAAATCAAACAGTTATCATGAACATAAAAGAAGAGGAGAATATTGTTACTAATGTTTCTCTGCCTATTGAGTAGGTACGCCTTATACGGCAGCATGTGGCGCAGCTCTGCACAGACACACAATTCAGTTATTTCATGCTTGTCCGATGGTGATGTCCTTGCACCTAAAAATGAGTGTTTTCCAAAAAAAAAAAATCTGCTTGACTTTAATGGTGGTTATCCTTTAACAAGGCAATGATCAAATAAAATGACATTTAAAAGTATGGCTAGAAAGAGCTGAATTATGCCTGTGTGTGTCTTTATCAAAATTATTATAAAAAGTAATAAAGTATGGTCAATAAACTTAACTAGTTTGACAGAACTAAAACCACAGAGAAGAATTAGCACACTGAGATACAATTTTGAGTGGGATAAAATTATTTACACAACAATAAATTTCCTCATGATGAAATAACTAAATTGAGTTTAGTTTTAGCATGTTTTAGTCTGTTATTTGCCATGCAGCCTTGCCAGTACACAAAAACATTTGACACAGGTGAATGGGGAAGGGTGGGAGGGGATTTGGCAATTTGACTGCTGATTCACTGAAAAATAGCACTTGATGTTGTTACTGGTGATAAGACTGACACTGATGTAGAGTTTGTCGTTATCATACAGACTGAACGGGGACACAATGGAATCAAGCTAAGGAAACACATGACAGTCAAATGTGAAAATTTGTTATTATATGTTAGTTGTTGCAGTGCAGTTATCTAACTGAAACTAAATTTAAATTTTAGCCATATTATTTAAATTTCTTCTTGCATACCTGCAAGGTTTGGTAAAAGTATTAAGACTTGTGGCCATGTAGCTACCGCCAAGGACACACAGTCAGTTTTATCGGTCCCATTTATTTGTGTGCCAAATAGTAGGGCTGTACAATTAATCGAAATATCATCAAAATCGCAATATTGAAAACTTTTCAATAAGGGAAAAATGTGTGACACAGCAGCTCTGTTCTCCTTCTGTAAGAAAACATGTTTTTTCTGTGTGGGAAAGACAACAAATGTCACATCACCATGATTCAAATGGTTTGGTTTCTTACTTAAGTCGAAAATTGATAATTTCCACTAAATGTGAATTATATCGTTGTTGCAATATCTGTCAAAATAATTGCAATATGATTTTTTACTATATAGTGCAGCTCTTTTTTGTGGAAAGCCAAGGAATGCCTTATTTGTTTTTGGTGCGGATCCATTGTTATGTTTTCTAAAAATTTCAGTGTACTGATCCTTAGCATCACTAAGTAAGGTATTGTGCATTTACTTTTTTAGAAACAAATTGAACCTATAAGTGTGCAGTTAATAAAAGTAATTGGCAGGCTACCGTTCAAATATAATTCACCAACTTAATGTCATCAAATGTTATATGAATATCAACTGTTGCAAAGAGCTGCAAAGAGGATGATTTGGGGAAAAATGTAAGATATTTTATTAGAAGATCCAGCTGAAGCAAGTCACACAATAGTTCACTTTTACCACAGTTGTACCTGATGTAACTGGAAGAAAGATCCAATATACAAACCTGCTCTCTCTCTGCTCAGACTTGTATTCGATGGCAATAAGCAACAGCTTCAGCTTCACGTAACACAGCCTGTAAAACATGTGCACTCATTAGAGGAGAGCAGCAGATGAGCAAATGACTGATGTGTTCAAACATCTTTGAAATTCACACCCTTACATCCCCACAGCCCCTTTTTTTCTTCACCTCAGACTTGTTAGCTACCTACCACTGACAGTGTTCTTGCTGAGTGGGGAGAGAGTGATACTTACTCACAGACAGTGGGGAAGGAGAGGCCCACAAAGGCACTGGACAAATACTCTGTGTACATCTCATTAGCCACTCCTTCTAGGTAATACTTCTGCCATGTGTCCTCCTCAATCTGACAAAAAACAAGCACGGAAATGTCACATGTGAGAATAAGAAAAGGGAAGAAAAAAGCAACACTGTTTTCCTTCCAACAGCCGCCCAAATGTGGACTGCAGATGTTTCGCCGCACAACATCAGCCTGGTCATTATAAGCTGATCCATCATCTTTATGACATGAGAACAGTTCTTTGATAGAGACAAGCACCTCTTCAATTTTGAGCCACAGAAACACTGAACAGATTCCATATGAAATGTCACAGTAAAATATGACGTGCCAGGATGACTGCAAACACTCTAATGGAAGGCTTTCTCTGGACAAAGATGTCAAAACTTCCCAGGGAATGTGCTGTGTGTGATAGATCTACTCCATCTGTCAGCAGAGAAACCTACTGTATCCACTTATGGTAACCTCACCTCCAATCCATAAATAAATCACCTAATTCACGAAAATGCAATGTGAGGATTCATTCATCCATAGTGCTTCAGTCTGAGGGAGTGACGGAGACGAGGCGAGTAAATCTTGTCCTCTGTGTTACCTCAATGAAGGACCTCATGGAGAAAAGGTTGGCCAGCATGGTGGACAGGCCCTGGGCCAGACAGCTCTGGGCAATGAAGCCAGCCTTCAGCTCCGCCAGGCAGATAGCATCGTCGCCCTCCTTCCAGTTCCAGCTTGGAATGTTCAACAGATGGGCCTTCATCACACGACAGACACAAAAGGTCACCAGACACAGAAAACTAAGCAAACGGTTCATATTTCAGCTCCACTTTATTTTACAGTTCAATAACAAGATGTAACAAGCCATACTTATATCAAATTAGACAAATACTACAAATAGACTTATAATTAATTGTAAGAATTATTAGACACTATTAGACCCTGTATTACAGTCATTCAAGGAGACTGGGTCGTGACCCACAGGTGGGTAACAGGAGATTTTATTTGGGTTGCCAAATAAAGCATTTCAAATGTGACTTGTTTTACTGATGAAAGGAAAAAGCGAGATTCTGCTAATTCTGCCAAAAAATTTTTATTTTGTTTCATTCATCAAGTATGCTTAAAATGTCCCAAAGGCTATTGTCTTCCTGATGAGAGGAAATAAAAACAATGAGATGACAGAAATGCTGAATTATGCACAAATTAACTCTTCCCAAGATTAATTGATAAAGCCCAGTGTGAATTGAGTTGCAATGGTTTGTCATTTTTAAAAAGCTTGTTACGTCTTTTTAGTGCACTGTAAAATAAAGTCTGAAACATATTTCTTCAAGCAGTACTTCAACATTTTGGTAAATATGCTTCTTCACTTTCTGGTTAGGTCAGTGTTATGTGAGAAGATTGATACCACTCTCATGTCTGGATGGTAAATAAAGAGCTACATGTTGGACCAAACCAGTGTGCACACTGAGAAGCTCCTGTTACATGGATTTATTATAAGAGTGACGTTTCGAGCATGCAGGCTCTTCACTTGTCTGAACATAATAAATCCTTGTAACAGGAGCGTCTCAGTGTGCAGATCTGTTTATTTCAACTTGTTTTTTGATCCAGCATCCATCCAAGTGCACAGAGCAAGCCTTGTGATGACCTTTAAGCCTTGTGATGGAGGATAGAGAGCAGTCAGGGCACTATAATCTCTTACCTTATTGTGATATTGTAGCATTTGTGTGATTATTCTAATCTTAGGATGGTAGTTCTTTATTGAAATAACCCTGGAAGATAAAAAACAAAAGACAAATTGATCAATGTAAATGTGACAACTTATCTAGTTAGTTTCCACTGATCTCAAAGTCCAGAGTTTACAGTACCTCATGATGTTGGAGGCATCTTCAGCATCAGGATCGGCACAATATTTGTTGGCTAGGATTAGGCAGGCATCTGCTGACTCGATCTATGCATAATGGACCAAAAGCAGATATGTTAACTTATAGCTCACATCAGTATTTATTAACCAGCACTGAGTGCTTCTGCCTTTGTAACTTTAAATTAAACAAACTGGTGGGTTTAACTTTGTTTTGTTTAGTTTAAATACTGAAATGGATATACCTATATTGTAAAAAAGTCTGATTTACTAAATTGCATTTTACTCTTAATTTGTCAAATTTAAAGGACCAGTGTGTAGGATTTAGTGGCATCTAGCGATAGCAATCTAGAGGTTTTAGACTGAACTTTTTCAGCTCGACGCTCCCAAAAATTTGGTGTCTTTCTGAGGCCTAATTTCTAAAACATCTACATTCATAAAATGATAAAGAACACAACAAACCATGAATTTAAAATATAGAGGAAATGTCAGTATAAAAGCACATCACAGCAATAATCAAAATAAAAGTCAAAAGCGCAATATTAAATTTCTCACTGTCCACTGTCCACTGTCCACTGAAATGTGAGAGGGTTTTTAATTTGTAATGCAACTTTAACAGGGTAAACAGAAGCAGATCAAAACAAGGCTTCGTACAAAAATACAGTAGTGATAGCCCACATTTCCCATCATGCCTTGTGCTGGACTGAGTAGTTTGTTAAGTCTGTTATTATATGTTTAAAAAAGGAAATCTCTCTCACCGTTAAGTGAGATGGCTGTTACGTTTCTGACCTCAGCTATATTTTGCAATTTTGTTTTATAATTTTCCTCCTCTGTGTTGAATGTTGTCAAGGGGTTGATGTCACTGATTTCTGTGTTCTGTCTCTTTTTCTGCACGGTTTGTCATTATTTGAGAAAATGTGATGTGGATTTTTACTCTGCCAATTTCCGACCCAACAAAAATGGGTTTCTGACCCATTTTGGGTCTCTACCCAAGTTTGGGAAATACTGGCAAAAACGCACAAGGCCCTATCCAGAGCCAGTGTTTGGTTTGTCCAGTCTGGGCTACTACAGAAACATGCCAGTGCATGGCAGTTTTCAGGTGATCACATACCAATGAAAACATTCTTATGAAGATTATATTCTATTTCTACCATGTTCTGCCAATAGTTCCCTTCTAAATCTTACACACTGGACCTTTAATTTACCCTCGAGTTCAACAACCGTTGTCTCAAATTTTATTTGATTTCATCTTTCCACGAATCCTGTGACCGACTGTACCTTCACTCTGGCCAGATCGTGAGGGTTGAGAACAGATCCCTGGTAGAACTCTACTTGGGTAAAGTGGCGTTTGAACAAGGCTTCCAGCTCAAGATTAGGGGAAATACTAGCACACAAAGAAAAGAAGAGAAGGGTCAGTGCACGTGTGGCTACCTCACATACATACAGGCTGACTGCATTTGTTTCTAACAATGTGTTCTGCTACCTACACGTGGTGAGGAAGAAAGAATTAACTTACTTATGGAGAAAAACAATTTCTACATTGACATCATCCCTGTCCTTGTGTAGGAAGTCTTTGAGGAAGTTGGAGACACTTTCGAGGGTAATATGACCACAGACCACAATATGCCTGGAAGGGGGGAAGAAATCATCTTGAGTGGGCAACATAAATCACTGCAGACACTGGCATGTCTCCCAAAGATAATCAGTCAAACCAAAGCACTCTAACATCTAACTCAAATATAGACTGGAAAAAAAATCTATATACATGTCAAGAAATGTCTTTTCAAAGCAAACAAGTAACTGAATTATATCTTTTTTGCCATAAAAGTGAATATTTTCCCCCATGTAATGAAAGTGGTTAAATTCTGCACGACAAGTGCAATCAAACACTCAACTCTGAACCACTTTAGAAAATCTAAGATATAATCACACAGCCCACAGTGGTTGGATTGTCATCCGTTCTCAATATAAAAACTGTCCCTTCAGCCAAACCACCCCTTTGTGAGCCGAATGGATGTTGACAAAGACATGTACATCAATATGCCTGTGCTTTTATACAGAACATTACTGAAAACTTTCAAAGTGATTTGGAGGCCTGTGGTTGACACAAATTCTAAACAGGACCTCAGAGTACTTGACGGGTCCCCTGGCAAAACATGAGGTGAATTACAGCAGAGGGATCTGTCAGATGGTGCGCGGGGCTGATTACAGCAGTCAGGAAGTACGACTTAGATTGGAACGATTTCTGAGTTGAGGTTGTGTCCCTGTTTGTCCTCCGACTGCACTGTAAGGCCAGGATGATCAAAGGTCATCTTCACAGTTATAACGACACTAAGATGAGAGTCATTTGGGCAGTTTGGATGGAAGTCTTATTAAACTATTAACCATCTGATCAATGAGACTTGTGGTGCTTCTGTGAATATTTAGATTTAGTGTCCCATAAATGAAGCAAAATCTTTTTGACCCACATCATGTATCTGTCTGACATTTATTGAAAATATTCTTTGCCTGATTTACTCTCTTAAAAAATCATGTTAAGGTTTAAGGTTACTAAGGTAACTGTAATAAGTCCTTTACTACAGTTGGAGAAGATGATGTTATCAAAAGGACTTGTACAGCAAAGGCCCAAACACACTGAAATTGTCTGCCACGCACATGAAGTACATCTGTTGTTTTAAATGACTAAATGAGCTGCATCAAACTGCCTTGACATGCCTAATCCAACCTTGTATCAACTTTTTTTTTTCTGCAGCTGCAGAATCTGTTGGGAGAGAACTAAAAAGAATAAAAAGGGAATGAATGCAAGAAGTAGGTGCTGACGGGGGTGCAGCACCACCTAAAATCAGGTAATAAAGAGTGTGCGGACTTGCTGCACAATGAGGGAAAGAGAGGGAGAGGGAGCGTGCAAATGTGGACAGATGTGTCAATGTGATTTTTTTTTCATCAAGAACCCTAATTACACTGTACAGTTCTGTAGTTCATGAGTATGAACTACAAAGCAGACTGGAGTCTCTGTGACAAACAGACAGATCGGTATTATATACTCGTCTTGTCTTTTTTTCTCTTGGTGTAAGTTTGCTGTCTGCTGTAAAACATTCTCAAGTTATCCTGGCTGCCTAAAACAAAAACATGAATATCTTGCTCCATTTAGTATGATGTCATTATATAGATTTTTCCCTGAGGACAATATTTTATCAAAGAAAGCAATTAATAATAATAATTCATATACATAGAAACAGAGGCCTTTTCCCAACATTACTGCTGGCTCTGTGCTGTTAGCATTTTAAATCTGAAGCTGCAGTGCACCACTGGAGCATCAACTGACGAGCGTCAAATGAGGCGCATCAATTATCCCTTTCAGTGGATTTGGGCCTTAATGCCAATAACCAGGGCTGGGTCAGATTACTTTGAAATGTAGTCAGTTACTGAGTAGACAATCACCTGCCAATTTAACATAATCAATTGGATTACAAAAAAAAATGTACATTTAATCTACAAACTAATCTGAACACTTTTAGATTATATTTGGATACTTCAAAATCAAACATTTTAAAATATTGCACAAATATAATTTTTTCTCTTAAAACATCCACAATATTTTAAGTGCAAACATGCATAAGGTTCTTTTGTCTTCTGCCAGGTCTACAACATAGTGGAGCAATTGTTATAAAGAAATCCTTTATGTCAGTCATGCCTTTCTTGACTTAATACAATAATTATCATGAAAAAGAAAAAAAATCATAATTTTGTCACACATAAAAATGCAATCAAGTAATCAATGAAGCTATAATAACATTTTTCAAATGTAATCTGGGCTGATCATAGTTTGTCATTTTTTGTAATCTGATTACATCATCCCAATTACATGCAATCTGTTACTACCCAACCCTGCTAATAAGACTGTAAATATCAGAACTCAACTATGATATGGTTACAATTTAATCACACTAATCTAGCGGATTTAAGACGCTTTATATGCTTCATTTGCACTGTGGTAAGCTGAGCTACGCTTCTGGAGTTAAAGTTAAATGTCACCAAGTCTTATTGCCAAACCCCTAAATGAGAAATCCAAACATGCTCAGTAGAATCCAGCCCTTATATTGACATGGATTAGTGTGGACACTCAGCAGACACCCTAATTACCCTATAGAGACCTGTAAGGCAATCTGTGTAATGACAATGGCCTTATCCACTACTTAGCAGGATGTGCCAGGAGACAAATGAACCACTTTAGTTTGGAGTGCCTGGGTACTGGACAGCTTTGCATTTAACGCCATGAGTATTAGGTTTCTCTTTCCTAAAATAAAAAAAACCCACTGTGGTCATATTTGTTCACTGTTCAAGTTCTTATCATCAAACTGGATTTGCTCCCTTCAATCCTTCACTATAATGCTCTTCTACACAACAAGGAAGCTCTGGCTAACACATTAACCTTGACGTCTAAAATTGTATAGAAGATGACTGAAATGTGGCTTAGTTTGGCAGCTTTAAAGGAAAGGGAGATATTTATTGATGTTAGATGAGAACCATAGTCCAGATCACTCCTATCCTGTACCAGATGGACCGGGTAGGGCTCAACTGAAGTGGACTTGGCAAAGTTAATGTGACAGACATATTGAGAGAATGGCAGTTTGTGGATGTTGTGGGGCATAATGGTCTTCACAGATGTCGCCTCTGTCCTTTAAGAGAATCTAATGAGCAGCCGTGATTGCATGGTTGGCCAGAGTTGAGCAAAAGGGCCGTGTGGTCTTACAAGCTGATGAGCTGAGATGTCTGTGGGCAGCCAGCAGTTATTTGGCACAAGATGTCTCTTGTTTCAAGAGATGAAAAACATCGCTCATGTTTTCCTATTCCCAGTATCCAGATGCCCTTCTCCAATGGTAGAGGGAATAATGAGATTTATGTGTATTATTTGGTTTGTGTGGTCAACATTAGGTTAAATATCAGACACACACACACTTAAATGCAAACCTGAAGGTGTAAATGCATTTATATATACACACACACACACGCACGCACACACACACACACGCACACACACACCACCACCACCACCACATGTGCTGTCTGTCATAATTTATCAGCAGAGCAAATCTGTGTTCCTCATGTTTCAAAATTAGTTTCTTCCCTGATCAAGCCACTAATTTGAGTCTCTGTATTTAAAGGGACAGTTCACCTCAAAATAAAAAAAAAATACACATTTTTCTTCTGGCCTGTATGTGCTGTTTATCAATCTAGATAGTTTTGGTGTGAGTTGCAGAGTTTTGGAGATGTCTGCCTTCTCTCCAGTATAATGGGACTAGATGGCACTTGGGCTTGTGGTGCTCAAAGTACCAAAAAAGTACACTTTAAAAACTCAACAGCAATATCTCTTTCCAGAAATCATGACACGGACTCAAGCGAAATCACAGGCCTACACAGTTTCATGTAAGAACTGCTCTCTTTTGACTAGTAGTTCCTAAAACCCCAATTCCAAAAAAGTTGGGATGTTGTGTTAAACGTAAATAAAAACAGAATGCAATGATTTGCAAATCCTTCTCAACCTAGATTCAACTGAATTCAGAACAAAGACAAGATATTTAATGATCAAACTGATCAAATTTTATTGTTTTGTTTTTTTTGTAAATATACACATTCTGAATTTGATGTTTGCAACATCTTACAAAAAACAGCATGTTTACCACTGTGATACTCTTGCTTGATACACAACTTCAAGTGCTCAACAGTCCAGGGTCTCTGTTGTTCTATTTTGTGCTTCATAATCCACCACACATTTTCAATGGGAGACAAGTCTGGGCTGCGGACAAGCCAGTCTAGTACCCAGGCTCTTTTAGTATGAAGCCAAACTGTTGTAAAATGTACAGAATGTGTCTTGGCATTGTCTTGCTAAAATAAGCAGAGACATCCATGAAAGAGATGTTGGGTGGCAGCACAAGTTGCTCTAAAACCTCCATGTGCCTTTCAGCATTAATGGGGCCTTCACAGATGTGACAGTTAGCCATGTCATAGGCACTAATACATCACCACACCATCTTTTTTTTTTGTTTTTTGTTGTTTTGTTTTTTAAGCATTCCATAACTCCCAGTCTTTTGTTGCTCTTGTACAAAGTTTTTTTAAACTTGTTGCAGGCATCAAATTCAGTGTTTTTTTACAAAAACAATAAAGTTTATCAGTTTGAACTTTAAATATCTTGTTTTTGTACTGTATTTAATTGGATAAAAGTTGTACAGTATTTGAAAAACATCGCATTCCTGTCTTTATCTACATTTTACACAATGTCCCAACTTTTTTGGAATCAGGGTTGCACATGAAATTGCTCACAACAAGGAATTATCTTGAGTAACCGAGACATGATTTCTGGAAAGAGACACTGGTATTTAATTTTTCAAATGTATTGTTGTGGTGCTTTGAGCACCACAAGCCCAGTGGAGAGAGGGCAGACATCTTCATGGCCAATATCTTCAAAACTTGGCAACTCACACCAAAACAAGGGATATATGGATGCATAAATAGCCCTACAGGCCAGAGGAAAAATAGGTATTTTTTATTTTGGGGTGAACTGTCCCTTTAAGATGGATATGTTGATAGACATCGTTATAGCTGGCTTCTGAGGTTTCCTCCTTTCTGTGTGCCAGTAGTGGCATCAAAGTTAACTCCTGAGATCACTGGGTGGTTAAATAGGATATAGAAAACGATATCATAGATAATCCAACCATTTATAATTGCTTGAAGACAAAATATTTCCCCTCTAATTATCCTGATTGTATAGTACAGCTTAAACTACAGACAAAAACCTAAAAAAAAAAATTAAACAAAAAAAATCACTTTTTTTAAACAAGAAAACAAAACACATCAACTCAGAAACTTAAAAAAGTGTGGCACACAATCACATTAAATGCAAAGGGTATTACAGAGCGTGCACACAAAACATGCAGTCAGGAAACATCCCAGGATGTCATTGGAATACAAAATGAACAAACAGAGCTCAAACATCAGCAACAGAGGTCACTCAATTGATACTGCTCTAATCCTTAGGTCAGTGATGCAACTTACTGCAAGAATCATCATCAAAATGTTGCAATTTATACAACTAATTCCCATTTTATGATTGTATCTCCTTTACAGGAGCAATATGTAACAATTGCGTGTACAAAAATGAGTACAGCTGTCCAAACAGCAAATTGTAGCCATGGATGGTATAATAAATGAGTTGAAATCATATTTAATATACAATCTATGGATGAAGCTAGTCATTTTCCCCCTGCGCCCTCCTTCCCAGACCAAGGAAGCTCAGGCAGGCTGCAGGAACACTGCAGGAGCACAGGACAAGCGCAACATTGTACATTGATACTAACAAGTAACAGCAAGTCCTCCACTGTAAGTTGTTCAGTTGTTATACGTAACTGTCAGTTGTCTGTTGATGTAAAGCTAAACCCATTATCTTGAATGCCTGCCATGTCTGCCTGCAAGACTCTATTAACATATTGTTCAATTTAACCATTACAAACATCCACTTCTTTGAAAAGATATTAATGATTTCTTATGACTCATAAAGAGATGCTAACTCATGCAGCGAACATCCGGCATCAATTTGAACTCTAATTAACGTTAAATGGGCAAACAAAAACACAAGTTTTGGGCCAGAATAGAAATTTCAAAGGAGGACACTGCAGCTGTGGCGTTGTTTTCAGAGAAGTGAGTATTTCAACTTCATGTGTTTCCTTAATCTCTGATGACATATCAGGGTCATTTTATGATTTATTACAGTAAATATATTACAGATTTCTCGTTTAAGTGTTCACATTAAGTGAAATTGCATCTCCTGTAATCAATGAGAAGAATCAACACAGCCATTCGTCCTCATTATAAGCGTAACAATATTAAGCGTGCAGATATATAGTGCAGTTTGTCTTTACAGTGCAATACTATGCAGACTCTATATGTAAGCATTTTCATGCCTGATAGCGTGGAAGCCTGCGCGCTTGAGCTGCTAGCCCTTGCAGAGGACTTTCAAAGGTGTATGTCAGAGTTCAGCCAGGGTTGAACCTAGTTTCCGTGCCAACCCCACTGTTGAAGTTGGGGCTAATGGAAACCATGGAGTCATAATGGAAACCACAGAACCCCAAGTGCAGCGGGCGCCAACAGAATGCAACACTTGTCATTATTATATCAGCATACACGGGCTGAGTGCTGTCACTGTGCTCACGGGTGTATGCTACACTGCACAGGGTACTGTAAGCAACACTAGCATAAAACAGAAATCGCTCCAATGTGAGACTTCCAAATAAACTTCAAGGCCTGTTTCAAATGACAGCGTCCAGGCAAGATCAAATAAGGGTTACATTTAAAATAGTCTATCATGACCTCATTGTTTGTGAGGTCTGTAATCAGTCGGATGCTTGTAATCTCCTAATCTCATTTCCATCATAGATTTTTTTTTTTTTTTTCTATGACAGCTGCTAAATGACTGAACCGCCGACGGCAACCCCGAACCCACATGACAAAGCCGTTTTGTCTATGTGTCAGGTCTTATACATATAAACACCGAACACATACATATCTAAATGATTATGCAAAGAGCCTGGTGCCAGTCTAAGCCGTTGTGTTTGGTGGGTATCTTTTGATTATTCCCATATGTTTGCGCTGTATGTCGAACCAGAGAGAGAAATGGAAAGGGGGGTGTGGAAGGAGAAAATAAAGTGTGTGGGAGAAACTATCCTCAGTTTTGACAAGGGCTTCTCTCAACACCCATCTGTGAGTCTGCGCTGAGGTCATTGGCCAAACATAACATTTCATCAATCTTATCTCAACGACAGGCAAACATTATCGAACAAAGGCTTTTTTTTCTACTGCTGACTCCCTAGAATCCGCCCGGCCGAACAGAGTGACTGAAACCGATGGGAGTAAGATTGGAGAAGAGAAACAGAGTGAGAAAGACAAGACAGCAGAGTACACTCTTAGAAATGAAGGTGCTAACTAGAACCATAAAGGGTTCTTTGGCTTGTCCCCATAAGAGAACCCTTTTTGGTTCCTTTTCTAAAAGATCCACATGGAACCCTTTGAGAGAGTTTTACCTTGAACCCAACATGAAGGGTTATGCCCAGAACCATCTGTGAAACATTTCACTCAGAACCCCGAGGAGAGTTTCTAAGAGACCCTTCTATGGCATAATGGTTCCAACCAGAACCCTCTCTGGGGTTTCTATCTAGAATCTTTCTACCTTCTAAGGGTGCTAAAAAGTTCTAAAGATAACTTTTTTAAAAATATTTTAAGCATTTTGTCTAGAACACAAGGGTTCTACAGAGCAGATTTGTATATTTTAAGGGTTTTATCTAGAACCCACCCAGGGAGTTCTACCTGGAACACTTTCACATTCCAAGGGTGTTATCTAGAATCCACTCAGGGGGTTATACTGAGAACCTTTTTATATTCTAAGGGTTTTATCTAGAACCCACTTAAGGGACTATGCAGAAAACCTTTCTATATTTCAAGGGTTTTATTTAGAACCGACCCAAAGGGATCTACTGAGAACCCTCTTATATTCCAGGGGGTTTATCTAGAACACACTCCACAGAGAATCTTTTTATATTACAGTACAAAGAACCCTTGATGAAAGAGTTCTTCAAGGATTTAAACAATCCTTGACAAACTCTTTCCTCAAAAAAGGGTTCTTCAGAAGCAAATAGTCCTGTCTGGAACTTTCTCATTTCTAAGAGTGTAGTAGATGTTGAGAGCCATAGAAGAAAAGAAGAAGTGCACCCTCCCTGTTCTGGACACACCACATTTGGATTAAAAATCAGTCTGTGTGCTGAGTATCAGTAAGGTTTGAGCCACGAGGGGTGGGAGAACAGTACTGCACAAGAAGAACTGTGGTAATCCTGTACAATGACCACAGTCTCACACATACTTCACAGCGCACTGGAACCTCTGCTGCGAGAGGGCCAATGACACATATACATAAATAACGAGAGAGCGTCTGGAGACAAACTCCACCACCACCACACAAACACGAGAACCAGGCGAGCACCAAGAAACCAAGCAGGCAAAGCAAGCCAAAAGCAATTGAGAGCCTCCAATGGGAGCCGAGGCATCCAGCATTCAGGGTGTGGGAGCTGACTGAAGATCAGGGCCAGAGTTATGTCAAGCATTGATGATGCGATGGGCTAGCGGTGACAGACAACGGGAGGAGGGCTTTTTCATGGAGTTGGCGATCAATGAAAAAGCCACGAGACTGCAGGTCATAGAGAACATGCCAGAAATGATGCAATTAAAGAAAAGTAATTCCATAAAAACATGCAAAACAAGCAAAATGAGACAAGAAAAGAAATCCTGCAATAGTCATTGAGATTGATGATGCTTGAAAAGACCACCAATAATAATGCACTTGCAGATGTTTAAATCTTTCTATTTTCTTGTGGGAAAAAAATCCTTTTAGAAGCGGATAGTAGGGGTTTCATGACTATTTTCTTTCATTTTGATGGATTATGTACTAATTCATCCCTACAGGCAAGACTGTAATAATGAGGGACTGGATCTGAATAGATTAAGAAATGGGACAACACAGATATCTTGCATAGAAGCACCACAGGTTAGTACACTGCAAATCTAAAGTCTAGTAGTCATGAAAGCTCTATTTTCCAAATTAAATTAAAGCGCAACACAGGATGTTTCAAGGAGGACAAAGAAAGAAAATGAACGGCACACAAATGACTTCAGGAAAGCTCTGAGAGAAGGACAGATAGAGAGAAAGGTAGACAGACAAAGAAGAAGAGGAAAGACAGAGATAGAGATAAAGAGCGAGTAAAGGGGCATGGACATGTGTGTCCTAATGGCCAAGGTCTCCAGTCACGCAGTGTGACTTGACGTTATAAAGTAACTTTACTGTTCTAGAAAAAGTCAAGTTAACTAACCCCCGGTAACTCTAAACTTCAAGGGGGTGCACTTGAGTCACACAACCACACCTTGTCTGGATTTCAACTTACTTTCTGCCTCGTGTCGAGTTATAACTCCCTCCGTATTTCTTCCGATTAAGGATGAGAGCAGCAATTTCTGGCACGTAGCGAGCAAACATGGCCTACATGCATGGAACAGAAAAAAGAAAAAGGCATGCAGAGAGGGTTCTACCGCACACAGAAAAACAGCAGAACCATCTGGAATACTTACTTTCTCCCATTAACCGCACTATAGGAACCACCATATTTCTTGCGGTTTCCTATTAACTCTATGATTTCAGGGACGTAGCTGGCAAACATGGCCTAAGGAGAAGATAGAAGACAGAAGAAGAGACTAAAAAAGAGACTACTACGCCGCAGAGTGGGTGGTGGGGAAACTGGTGCATGAATCCAGATTTCATTACTTCGCTAGGGAAATCAAGTCGAAAACTCTCTCATCTGTTGCTAGACTTCATAAAAATGAGAGAGAGTTTTATATACCAAAAAAATCTGGTTTTTGCAGTTGAGAGAAAAAACAGCCCCAGTTTTTAAAGGTTTAGGAACAGGTTTGTTTAGTAGGCAAGAATTTTGTCACAGCTGCTGAATAGTCAGTCTGTGATAGCACCCAAAACCTCTCTGGATAGCAGAATTTTAGCAGAACGCTACAGGAGAGTAAAAACCTATGTGCCATGTTTTGTCCAACAAACACAGATGATCTGGCAGGTTGATTTGAATAGGCCCACCTGATGGTCCACAGCTGCAAAACACATTAAGACTCATTTGTTGGGCTGGGAAATGAGCTGGATGCATTTTGCAAAGTTTCACAGCCTGTTGTCCTAACACAGGGTTGTGTCAACATTTACTAAGTAATAACAGGGAACTCACTGACACTACACTGTAAAAAAAAAAGTTGAGAAAACTAATCATTTAAAGGCAACTACCTTCACTAGATTTTTGAGTTTTGAATCAAATTTAAACTCTTGCATTTGAAAATAAACTAAACAAAGTTTTGCTGACCTAAAGATAATTTACTTTTCTTCTTTAGATAAACTTGAATCTTTGAGTTGTAGAAATCCCCAAAAATTGTAAGTCATAAATTGTTCACAGTTGGCTGTGCACCTGATTTGTCTTTCTTTGGGTGGTTGAAAATTGAGTGGTTGCAAATGAAGATGTGAAATTATATTCACTTTCACCTCAACAAGATCGCTAAACAATTTTTGACATACATTTGTTTTGGGGTTTCTAAAACTCAATGATTCAAGTTTGTCTAAAGACGAAAAGTAAATTGCTCCTTTAAGTTTTGAAGAAGTTTGACCAAATAATATTTTGTTGTGACAATGTGCAGCAATTGCAGAAGTTGCAGCGGAAAATACAAAAACTCTGGAGCTGGAGTTCAGTGACTGCCTGCCAGGCTTCATTAATATATTGCTCAATTATATATATAATATATAAACATAAATAAATTAATATTATAAACATCTTCTCCTTCTAAAAGATTATCGATTTCTTACGACTCAAAAATAGGCACATTCGCATTCAGCGAACATTCAGCATTAATTTCAAAACTGATTAACTTGAAACAGGGAAACAAAAACAATTGAACTATTATTGAGTTTCACTTGAATGACTTTTTCAAAATTAAACAGTTTGAGTTGGGCTCAGATCTATTGAAGTAAGTTGCCTTGAAATTTTGAGTTTTCTCAGCTTTTTCATTTTTTACAGTGTACTCATCTAGACTTACAGCTACAATAAGAAACAAAGAGGTGCCCTTGCCCTTGTAAATACTAACTTAAATCATGCTTGGAAAGTGTGCCTATACATTACCAGGAGTAATGTGAAATGACGTGAGTTTAGTACGATCCCTGGCCTTAAAATATCTCCAGCCTGAAGTCATTATTTAGCCACTGCTGCTGATAGGAAGCAGGCTGAAGTACGAGCCTAAAGACTTCCAGAGCTCTCAGCACCAAGAAAAACACAACCTATCACCATGGCCACAACACGGTACACATCCACACAGCTGCAGGTCATCAGTGCGTAGTGATAGCTGTCCAAATACAGAACACAGTAACTGCGATTTGGATAGATCCTCCATTTTTTTTATATAAGTGAAGATGGAGGAGGCATGTGAGTGTTCACAGGTGTGTGCAGCCATGCATGCTCGTGTATAAGTTACTGTACTAGTGGCAGCCCAACAGGACGCTAGATCAGAGCAAGGTGAGAGGGAGGAGGGAGGGAGTGGGAGGCTGCTGTTGCTATGGTAACAGTCAGGCTGGCCTAAGCCTCATCTCCCTGCCCCTGTGTTTGTTGGAATTGTGGGAAGAGACACGGGAGGAGGGGTGTCCTGAAACCGCCACTGCTTTTAAGAGAACAGTAACAACATTATGAGACAAGAGCTTATACTCTAATCAAATACAGGAATGACACATAAGGGGAGGAGACAGAGGAGCACATAGTACTGTAACTACAGTAGACAAGATACAGTAGGCTAAACAGAAGGATACGACTACACTATGACAAAGAAATAACATATGCTCATACAGGCAACATAGTTCTAACATGTCTAAAAAAACACTATACTGAAATATCATTAAAATATCACAAAACATTTACAACAATCAAAGTATTTAAATTCATTTATCATTAATTTATCATTTCATCTATCATTGTCAACAGTCTATTGATGGGGGCAGGCAGGATGTAGGAGGGGTAACGGGAGTAAGGGAGAAAGAAAAGCCTGATTTTACCAAACCACCCAGGATGAAGAAGACCATGAACAGGCGCCCCAAGGTGGTTTTTGCATAGACATCCCCGTAGCCCACTGTAGACATCGTCACCATCAGCAAATAGACACATTCCCAATAGGAAAGTGACTGGGAATTCTGGAAGTTTTCCCAAGGATCCCCTGAGTTTTCCACCTATAATGGAGTTGGGAAAGGAAGGTAAGGATAATTAGACATGACTCTAACCGATAATTTGTAAACAGAGTTTTGCGTAGAGAAACTGTTTAATCAAGTTTGATTAAATCCAGCTACAAGTGTTTATGCATTCATCCTTGTTGAGCCATGAAGCTATTCTTTCTATACTGGGCTTAGGCTACCATCTAGTGGTAAAACAATTTGATGCTGGACTGAGCTGTTGAACAGAGATACAAATGCACAATGTATGTTACATGTAAAATTATGATCTTCTCCACACATTTTTTTTTACTATTATTATTTTCTTTATTTGGACAGTTTGACAGAAGATAAAGAAGGGAAACATGGGGATTGAGGGGACATACAATAAAGGTTTATGGCTGGACGTTAACTGAGGAAATCACAGTTGAATGTTTTATGTCCAAGAGTGCTGGATCACCAGGTTACCCAACCTGTGTACTTTTATTACTGATCATGTGTCTGTCCTGTAGAATAAATCAAAGTCACAGGATGTTTCACAGTTACAGATTTTATGGGATCATTCAAATCTTTTTTTTTTTTTTTTTACCTTTAACTTCTTTTAGTCTATTGGGTTTTTGTTTGAGCATACAACCACAACTTACAACTTTATTTTACATCCAAACAATGGTAAAAGAAAACAAAAACAAAACAGCCATAGTTAAAAATAAGTCCATTATCGACTCTATCTTGACACTTACTGTATCTATCAGCTAGTCCCTGGACATTCAGTCATTGTTAACAGTCAACTAATTTTGAGTGCCACAGCAATCTCTGGCCTCAGGATACTTCACATAAAACTAACTGTGTTTGAAATCATCACTATTAACTATATAGTGCACTATGTTCTCATCTGTCTGATGTTTTATTTTAGTGTCTAAATTCAGAGTGTGTAAACAAGTTCACCATGTAGTGCCCTCAGATTTTCTACAATGGACCAAAAAAGTAGTGTTCATGGCATTTACATTGCTTAATGCTTACATTCCCACAATACAATGCTCTGTATTTTACAGATGTGAAAACTAATATTGAGTTTACAGATGTTAGTAAGGACACAGAATGATAATGATTAGTAAATATAGGAAATCTCAATTTATAGTTCACTATTGAATACACTATTGAGTGTCTGTGATATTGTGAGTGGGGCTGCATTGTTATGGCCAAAATGATAATATGTATGTAAGTGCATGAACTTAAGTCTTGTGTGCATACGTGTAGGTGTTAACTCATTAAATTTAGGAATGAAATATTTTTATTGCACTTTCACATTTAAATAAACATGTCACTGCATTTCATGTTTCATGTTTTCACGTTGTGCTACATTCCTGCTAACATACAAATGTGTGGATCAAAATAAGACTGGTCCTTATTTACAATGCATCTCCTAGAAGCAAACTATAAATAAAATTGTCACACAACTTTTACCCAAAATTAAATAAACAGAGCACTGCTTTCATTTTCATGTTGCGCATTGATGCACTCATACAGCATCACTGGATGTCTGATGGATGTCTGAGCTGATGCTGGACATGGACGGGGATTCAGTGAGGTAATGTTAGCAAAATTATTCTTCTTAGCTGGTAGTTCAGGAAGTAGAGCTTTTGCCCAGCTACACAAAGAAAGGCATAAGGGCCTAAAAAATATATAAGTTATTTTTGGCCTTCATGCATTCATCATACTGCAGTTGTGGCTTGCTTTTAGTTTAGGAAGTGCTTGATTTGATATGCAACAGAGTTTTCTATGAGTGGAGCATGCATTTTAAATGTCAGTATTGCAGTTGGTCATATTCATTTAATTGTGGGAGGCCAGAATCGAGATTGATATTTGATTATTGGTGCAGCCCTAATAGAGAGTAGTGAATGAGTGAACAATGGGGTGATTTTGCACACCAGAGCCAATGATTCCATTAAGTTCCATCTAACAAGTATAGAGATTTTAAACGTGGTAAAAAAAAACAGAGCATTGGTGTCAGATCAGTATTAGGTATTGGCTGATATCATGTGTTAGGTTACTGGTCAGCTAATTCTTAGATGATAATAAATCAGACTATCAGATTTAGACTATTAGAGGTGCCGTGTGTCACAGTTGTATTGTCGCACTAGTTAGTCAGTTACCTCGCTCCTCACTGGCTCGTTAATCATTAGACCCCACTGGCTCTCACATCTGTCCACTTACCAGATGTATGAATCCAGCAGCTGTGAGCCATGTGCTTATGAAGATGGAACACAAGTTCACCAGCTTGATGGAATTGCTGAGTAGAAAAAGAAGAACCATAAAAACTCTCAAAGACGTTATATCACAATAAGTTAAGATTCGTGAGCTCATGAAAGTAACAGCAGGGCAGAGCCTGGCGTGACTCATAATAACCTCTACAGCCAGGAGAGTTGAGATGGGACTAAAATAGATTGTGGGCATATCAATAAACAAGAAATAAAGAAAAAGTGCTATAAAAATGATGAAAAGGGACATGAAAGCCCAAAGTTAATGACGCACAGAATGGGACTAAAAGCTTCAACCACACACATAAAACACATCATTATTAACTTTAACATACAATTATAATACCTCATAAAACATGATTAAGACATGTAGTTTTATATAAAGCCAAGGGACTGCTCAACTTTATTCTTACCTTGTTTTCAAGATATTCAAAAACTGTAAGATTTCCGAGAACTGTATCAATCTTAGCGCTCTCAGGAATCTTAAACCTGTGAGAAAAAGAGAAAAAGAGACACAGAAAGAAAGAGAGAAAGAGAGCATTAGTCACACATTAGATTAATATCCATGCATTCACAGCCAGACGGCCCTATACAGTAAATATGTAATCGCATAGAGCCCCGTGAATCTTTTTTTAATAGAGAGAGCTCCTGGAAGAAATGAAGCTAATCAGTGGTCTTGACCCAGGACAGGGGAGCCCAGCCTCAATGGACAGATCATGTCAAGCCAGTCAGCATCTCTCTGACCCAAAAATCAATCTTGTCAGTGGATGGATTTGATTGGTACAGGTGCTGCAGCAACTGTCCAATCAATCATTGCACTGCTAAAGCATTTGCGGAATTTACAAGAGGGGACAAATAATTAAGAATTTGTCATAGATGGCATTTCACAAAGTTGATAAAGTTTCCCCCAACTCAACAATGAGTTCAATACGTGGATCAGGAGCAACACATCCACAATGTTCAAGGATCCATTAAGATCAATGCAATTAAATATATCATCATCTACAGGATACACCTTTATTTTGAAATTCCCATGGCATGTTTGTATCACAAATGTCTGGAAGAGTTCAGTCATAAAACAGTGGAATCATGATTTAGTTGCTTCTTGTGAGTTGACATAAATGTAACTAAATGTGGCAAATGGACATATGATATCATCTGATATTGATCACAGGCCCTTAAATTAAATCTAATCAAAACAATATCGTGCCAGACTTTGTGATATCAGCAAATATTGTATCATTGCCCAAATAATCAGATACACATACTGTATCATGATGAAACTTGTGATTTACAAACCTATTCCACAAGTTGCAAAACTCTTTGAGTTCAGAAACTTTCTTTCCGGGATATAAAAGATAAAATTGCAGTTACTGTCTTTATAAAAATCTGACGATATTATCCTCATTCAACATTTACTTCTTTCAGAAAATAAATACACTTCAGATACAGAGGCCTACTAAGCCCACTGTTATATCCCATTACATTGCCAGGACAAACATAATTTAAAGCATTTTTTGCCAAATTCACAAGAGGGGACACATGATTTAGAAATTGTCAACATCAGCATTGTAGTGACCCTATTTCCTTTTTACTGTGGTTATTACAGCCAATACCACAATATATAGTGTTTCTCTGTTTCTCTCTCGTATCAACAATGTCCACAAATGTTTAATGTGTGCTGGTTTTACAGGCTACATGTGATTATTGTGTGAAGGCATGTTTATTACAATTATGTGTTTTGTGTACTGATGTCATACAAGGATTATGGCTACTTCATAGACTGCAGGAATGTTACTGAGACACTGTGGTAGTACAATATCAAAGAGTTACCATGTTGCCCTCATAAAACAAATAATACATTTATATATAGTTAAACTATGTAGTCTATAGTTTTATTTCATAGACAGCAGAGAGATGGAGAAAGACAACTGAATGTGGAAAACATTCAGTCAGATATTTATGATCCCAATGTTTTTTTGTTCTGCAGCACTTAAGCAAGGCAGCACACGATGCAAAATTTAGTCTGCGAGACACAAGAAGAAGATAGAGACACTTTATTTTAGATGATGTGTTGGAATTATTTATGCATTCAAACAAGTTAGGAGGAACATTATGTGGCCTACTTTACATGAGCCTCAGTCTGTATTCAAGAGCAGCTCGCTCAGGGATTATAGAACAATGCGACACCTGCCTCATTGTCTTTTTACATAACACAACTGATCCCATGGAACGTGTGTGTGCTCATGTCTGTGCCCGTGTGTGTCAATTTCTGTAACATACAGTGATATGAATTCACTGCAGTCAGTTTACAACCTGCAAATATAAGACAGTGGCCACAAGCTTGTCACCAAATATGTTTCAAAGACCAACCAACTCTAATCGAGAATCAATTTCAGGATCTGGATTGATAATTGCATTGCAAATTCTGCATGTATGCACACTGACACTAACACCCTTACCCCAGTTGGAAAGGATGCGTAAACAGGACCACAGTGAATGATACGGTCCTGTCTGCCTTTGCTTTTCCTCCTGTCCATGATGGCCCTGCCTCACCCTGTACCCGTTCTGAAACAGATCGCCACAAGACTTCTTTCGCCTCCACGTCTCTCGGAGGGTCTCCGAATTAGCATCACTGTGCGTACGCCGGTACACAAGCAGCTTAGGAGGGATCATTGTTTCAGTCTAAATCCTGTCCAAGGAGTTCCTTTTACTTCTTTCCAAGATGGGAATTAAAAATCGGTGAGCCAAAAATATTTAGGGCCTAGAATTTCAAAAACACCTCCAGAAAATGACAAGATAATTCCTAGTGAAAGCGAAAAAGAAGAAGAGATTTTTACTTTTCTGCAAAAAGCTAATCTTCCTTGATACTGCACCACCAACGTTAAAAGTTTCTTGTAAAGCAAACGCGTCTGAATGCTGTTAAATCGATGGTCACTGCCGCAGACAGATGAGACAGCTACACTTGTATTGTTTGTCTAATCGCGTCAGTCTTGTCAGGGACTGTGTCTGTGAGCAAAATGTCAGCTCTAATATAGGTGGGTTTTATTATTTTTTTCCCCATTTTGTTAGTGTTAATCCTCACAACCCAAACAGATTTACCTTTATCATGCCCCTTTTAGTGCTTTATCGTTAACCCTTCTGAAGCCCTGTCTCCATCAACACAGAGCTGTGATGAACCTATTTTCTAAAGTCTGAACCCTGCCAGGGATTACAGAGATGAAAATAAAATGAAAATTATACAGAACAAAAAACAATAATCCTGACTGGAATCCTGAAATTTCATCCAACTCTACAGCAATGAACTGCTGGTAACACTGTCTGACATGGAAAAACTTTAGATGAGGGATCCATTCTTCAATGAAAACCTAAGAATTCAAAGGTCAATTTAACATTAGAGCAGTAATACCTTGTAGTTGTTGCTCATATTTGCATCATTTTTGTTCCTTGTATACACTCATACTGTACAAAGAACTGTTTAGTCGCACAGTATTACTGAGCAGCAGTTGAGAGGTGTAAAAAGTAAAGGTGTCAGTATGCTTCAAACAAAGTGCTTCTCAGATCATCAAGAGAATTTGAACCAATTTTTAGACTTTCTTCAACAGACAATCCAGCAATCACACATGCTTAATGCAGCCAGGTGTGCAAAGAAACCAGGTAAGCTCTCAGTTTTTGTTCTTCACACAACTACCTCTGTCACATTTTAGGTGTGAAACCAAGTGAAATGCCATGAATGCCTTCAAAGTGAGACTGACTATCTGAAAGTGCGCAGCAATTTTCCCACTTCTTCCCCCTAGCTGCGACTCCAGGCTAGTTACTCTGCCATGAAGTTTGGAACAAATACAAACACTTTTGTCTTTAAACATGTTCAGACCACATGTCATACAAACTAGTTTGTTTTAAGCATACCATGTCCTTAAAGTTATATTTTGCATTATTTTCTTTAAATAAAAACAAACAATATATAAACTCATATTACACAATCCAATTCAATGATCACTTACGACCCACAAAAAGTGTTCGGTGGTGTCTGCACCCTGGGATGATGATTGGGGTGTTTCACCAACCCAAAATGTTGGTATTTGACATCCTGATGCATTTATGAACAGCTTATATAAAATCTTACTCACTATAGCTTTAAAGTAATAGCTGTACAGATACAAGTAAGATACAAGTATCCCATTATTGGCTGATAATTTCTCAGCCCTGATATTTGTCACACATCTCTATTTGTAGCAAAAGGTTCCAAAATTATAGGATAACCATCTTCATCTTTGCAGTTTAGAGCAGCGTGTAGGGAATATACAGTAGGATTTTTCTCATCTCTCTTCCTTTTCAGTAATGGAATCTGTATCTTTGCTAGATTGGATATTTTGTGTGAAA